>PVJH01005879.1:87231-107167 GCA_004026705.1 Nesogale talazaci
TTCCCCCCCCCCCCCCCCATTGTGCCATAAGGCTGGAAATCAACAAAAGAAAGATAAAGAAAACAAAGCAAACAAATGGAGGGTGAATAACTGTTGCAAAAGAAGATGACCCAGATCCGAGATGAAATTAGGAAATTTCTAGAAACCAATGAGAATGAGAACAAAACATATCAAAACTTATGGAAAGCAGCAAAGGCAGCTATCAGAGGAAGTCTCATAGCAATACATACACACATGAAAAAGGAAGAGAGACTGAAGATGGACATGCTGGCACAATATTTACAGCAACTAGAGTAGAGTCGAAAGGAGAGTCCTACTAATAGCAAAAGAAAAGAAGTAATAAAAATCAAGGCTGAGATTCAGGAGAGAGAAAATAATAAAACCATGGGAAAAAATAATGCTGCTAAAAGTTGGTTCTTTGACACACCACTGACAAACCTAACCAAAGAAAGGAAGGAACACATTTCAATAGCAAGCATGAGGGATGGCAGAGAGGACATTACAACATTGCAACAGACCCTAATAAAAAGGATAATTGCACAGTATTGAAAAGTACTGCACTCCAATGAATTCATCAACTTGGAAGACATGGACAATTTCTGGGGAAAAAATCCTTCCCTAGACTATCCCTAATGAACATCAAGAATCTCAGCAGACTCATAGCAACAGGAGAAATATACAAGGTTACCAAGGGATTGCCAACAAAAAAATATCCCCAGGACCAAATGACTTCACGGGGAATTTTACCAAGCAGCCAGGGAAGAACTGACGCCAATGCTACACAAATTCTTCCAGAACACAGAAAAAGCCAGCAAACTCCAAACTCTTTCTATGAAGCTAGTATAACTCTGATACTGAAACTGGACAAGGATCCCACAATAATTGAAAACTACATACCAATATCCCTATTGTTAAAGCTTAATAATCCAAGAAAAAATAAAATTAGTAAGAGATTGAATAATTTATCTACATGAGGCATTTCACCTACATTTTGTAATATCTTTAATAGTAAACATTTTGAGTACATAAGCATTTCATATTCCATTTTAAGATGTAGAGAAATGTTCATGGATATTTTCACTCAATAGAAGCTGTTTAAGGTTTCCATAAACTATCATTCTTGATAAGAGAGATTCTCTACCCATTGGATCCATTATTCACCTAACAACTGTAAACTTGATAGGAAAGAAAATTATTGAAACTAATCAAAAGAGTCAGCAAACTGGCAAGGTAAAATATCAACACAGAAAAAACAGTCACTGACAGAGAAACTCCTGAAAAACAATACAGGAAAACAATGGCATTTATAATACCCAGAAGATTAAATATTTCAAAATAAATATAACCAGAGAAACAACAGACATAAATAAACAGAAATACAAAGCACCAAAAGATATGTACATAATGGAATATTATCCTATGGTCATGGATAAGAAGACAAAACTATTTACAGGTAAAATGTGTTCCTAATCTACATTCCTAATGTCATTCGTTAATGAGATGGAAACGAAGAACCTACTTTATATGGAAAGGGAAAAAACTCAGATAAGCAAAACACTGCTAAGGAGGAGGCCTCTCACTTCCCCATCTCAAATCCTAGTGCATAGATATCATATTTAAAACAGTCCTATTCAGATACAAACACAGAAATATTCACAAAGGAAAGGGAATTGATTATCCAAAGTAAGTCCATCCATGTATGGCACAGCTTCTCTTTTCTAGGGGCCGAAACACATTAAACGAGGAAGAACTAGTCTATTTAAGAAATAGTATTGGCAAACTGGATATCCATTTGCAGAAGACTGAAACAGAACCCCTATATTACCCTATCTCAGAAAATGGACTCAGGACGAATCAAAGATCTAAATGTGAAATGGAGAGCTATAAAAATCACTAATGAAAAAGTTGGGACTAGCTCAGGGTCCCTAATACATGTCATAAATTCACTATCAAGCATAATTGAAAACAACTAATAGCAGAAGACAAAATTTACAAGTAGGATCTCCTATAAACTATACACTTAATCTGCATCAAAAGATTTCATCAAATGAATAAAGGGAGATCCAAGCAAGGGGAAATTCTTTTTTAGTGTCTTCATTTACCATGGTCAAATTGAACACAATTCACTCATATTGATTACTTCCTTTAAGTCTCTTCACTTTCAAAAGTGATGAAAGAGGTGCCAGATCTTTTTAGATGAACCACTGGCTATTTTATTTCTGTTAACTTGTAATTGAAATTCATTTGTATTTAGTTGCTTCCATGCTAACTTGCTTCCATGTTTGATGAAAAAGAAAATATCATGTGCCTCTTAAAAATTCTCCTTAATTTATATGTGAGCTAAAATTTGTCTTAGAAAATAAGTAACCATGACCTTAATAGGAAAACTAACTTCAAAACCAGAAGCATAATTTCATCATTGGCATTAAAATTTAAATGAGAAACATGTTTGTTAGCCACTTGGTGATCTCCTTTGTAAATTGTCTATTCAAGTCCCTTGCCCACCTATTGAGAGGATCATTTGCTTGCTCTTGTTGGTTTGAAGTATTCTGTAGATTTTAGCAATTAGGCCTTTTAAGTTATGTCATTGCTAAATTGTTTTTCCATTCTGTGGGCTTTCATTTTAGTCTTTTTGATTTTGATACATTTTATTTTTAATAGGTCCCATTCATTTGTTTTGCCTTCTGCTTTGTTTGCTTCAATTGTTGTATCTCATTGCCATACACTGCACTAGGATCCTTAGGTTTGTCCCAGTTTTCTCACTGATGATCCTCATAGCTTGAGTTCATTTTGGTACCTGGGCTGAGTTTGGGGTTTTGTTTTATTTGTCTGCAGATGGATATCCAGTTTTTCCAGTACCATTTATTGCAGAGGGGATTCCCTTCTCATTTAATATTTACCAGAACTTTGCTGAAAATCAGTTGTCTGGAGGCAGACATTTTTATTTCTGAGTTTTCTTTCCTATTCTACTGTATCTATCATTATCCCAATACTAGAGGGTTGGGCTAGTGGTGGCTGTGTAGTAGGTTTTGAGGTCAAGCAGTGCAAGACGTCCTACTTTGCTCTTCTCTTTGAGCAAGTTTTTTTTTTTACCTTATCCTGGGCGTCTCCCCCCTCTAGATAAAGTGGTAACTAGTTTTTCCATTTTCTTTAAGAATAATTTTAGGATTGGGATTAGGATTGCAATGAATTTGTAGATTACTTTAAGTAGTAATGACATTTTCACAACACTGAATCTTCCTGTCCATAAACATGCGATATTCTTCCTTCTGTGTAGATCTCTTTGGGTGCCTTGTATGAATGCTCTGTAGTTTCCTTTGTGCAAGTCTTTGTTTCTTTGGCTAGGTTTCAATCTTTGTGTGGCTGATATGGATCATATGGTTTCCTTGATGTCTTTTTCAGAATTCTCATTGCTAGTATATAGGAATCATATTGATTTCTGCTTGTATAACTTTTACAGTGCTACTCTACTAAGTTTCTCAATTGTTTCCAACAACCCTATTGTGGACACATCAAGATTACTTACATATAAAGTCATATTTTGTGCAACAAGCAAAATTTCCAACTCTTCTTTTCCCAAGTGCACTCCCTTAATTTCTTGTTATTGTCTTATAGTCCCAACTAGGACTTCTAGCACAATGCTGACTAGTAGTTGGGATAAAGAACCTCCTTGTTGGGTTCCTTATTCGTTGAGAATGTTTTCAGCTTTTCCCCATTGAGTGTGATATTAGCTGTTGATTTTCATATATGACCTGGAATTTCCCTTCTATTCCTATCTCATTAAATGCTGCTATTGGAAAAGGGTGTTGAACATTGACAAATGCTCTTCGGCATCAGTTGATGTAAGCATATGATTCTTGTCCTTTATCTTGTTTATGTGGTCAGTTACCTTAATTATTTTTTTAGAATGTTGAACCATCTTTTCAACCATGGTATGAGTCATACTTGGTTTTGAGGTGATGGTTGGGGGTGGGTGGGCAGTGGTATATTGCTGGATTCTGTTGGTGAGGATATTGTTGAGAATTTTTCATCTTTGTTCATGAGTGATACTGGTCTGTAGTTTTCTGCTTTTGTGGGGTCTTTGCCTGGTTTTGTTATTAGGGGTATACAGTTATGAGTTTGGGAGTTTGCAGTTTCTATATTCTGAAAAAGTTTGTCAAATTGGGTGAAATTGGTGTCAGCTCTTCTATGAATACTTCGTAGAAATCTGTGAAGTCTTCTGGTCCTGGGCTTTGGGGGGGATTGGTAGCTTCTTAATTATTTTGTCTATTTCTTCTTTTTCTCTGGGTCTGTTCACATTCTGAATATCCATCTGTGTTAATTTGGTTAACGGCTGTGTTCTAGCATTTGTCAATGTCATGTAGAGAAGTGAAATTGTTGGAATACAATGCTTTGCAATGCTTTCTTCTTTTTATTCCATTTGGATCTGTGGTGATGCTCCCTGCTTCATCTCCAATTCTAGATATTGCCACCTACTCTGGCTTTCCCTTTGTTATGTGTGCTAGCAGTTTGCTGATTTTGTTGATCCTTACAAAGAACCAACTTCTGGCTTGGTTGATCTTTTCCATTGTTTTTCTGTTTCCAAATTCATTTATTATTGCTCTAATTTTTATCATTTCTATCCTTCTGTTGTTGGAACACTTACGCTGTTCTCTCTTCTAATTGTTGGAGATATTGTGTTAAATTAATGAAAATTATTTTTTCCTCTTTTTTAACAAGTCCATTAATTGCTATACATGATCTCTGATAACGTTTTTTGCTGTGTCTCATAGGAAATTCATCATTCCACCACTTATTTGGGAGTAGATCCAGTCTTTTTTGCTTAGTATTTTCTTGTGTCTCCATATGTTTTTCTCTGTTTTTATATTTTCTATTATTGATTACCAGTTTTATGATGTGATGGCCAAAGAAAATTGCTTAAATTATCTCCATATCATTGAATCTATTAAGACTTGCTTTGACAATGTTCTTTCTAGTATGTTGTCTATTTTATAATATGAACCATGTGCATTTAAGAACAACGTGCACTTTTAACGGTTGCTTGAAGAACTCTGCAAACGTCTAAGAGGTTGTGTTAGGCAGAAAGAGCTGGCCTCCAGAGAGACATTTATCTTGGTTACACCTCTAAAGGTGGTCATCAAACTGCAGCCTGATAAGCTAAACTCCACCTTACAGATGTTATGTTGGGACAAAAATCTAACTATAACAGAAGTCAAGTTGTTTGATTGAGTTGGTCATCTTTTCCATTTCTTTATTGCATTTCTTTCCTACTGATCTTTCTTTTTTAATTTAATGATCATTTTATTGGATGCCCTTTCAGCTCTTATAATAATCCATACATTGATTGTATCAAGCGTATTAGTACATGTTGCCATCATCATCTTTTAAACATTTACTTTCTATTTGAGCCCTTGGTAACAACTCCTCTTTTTTTCCTCCTTCCCTCCTCCCCTTTATGTGACCCCTAGATAAATAATAAATTATTATTTTTTTTATATTTTACCCTCACTGCTGTCTCCCTTAACCGCTGTTTCTGTTTTTCATCCCCCATGGTGAGTGTGTGTGTGTGTGTGTGTGTGTGTAAGCGCATGTATGTGCTTATATGTATCTAACATTGTGATTGATTCCCCCTACCTTATTACTCTCATTTCTGTTCCTTATGAGTTTATCAGACCTGAATTTTGTGTGTCATGAACTCTTTTCTGTAGCAGTGTACATGCTCTGGGTCATGATAGTAGATGGTGAGGAAGTCTTAAGGAACCAGAGGAATATTGAGTGTTTCATCAGTGTTATACTTTGCCCTGGTTGAACCACCCCTTCCTTGTGACCCTTCCATGACAGGATGTCTTATGGTCAACATACGGGTTTGCTCTGATCCCCCTCATTCTCAACATTGTTTTTGTTGCTTAGGGTCTTTTGATGCCTGTGATCTGATCCTATGGACACCTCATAATTGCACAGGTTAGCATGCTTCTTCCATGTGGGCTTGTGGCTTTTCTGCTAGGTGGTCTCTTATTTAACTCCAAGCCTTTAAGACCACAGATGCTATATCCTATAACAGGTGGACACCATCAGCTTTTTTCACCACGTTTCCTCATGCAATGATTTTTGTCTTCAGCAATCATGTTGGGAGGTACTCACATGTGTGAGTACCTCAGAATGGCAGGTTGTTAGGACAGAGTGTTCTTGCATTCAAGTAAGGCTTGAGCAGAAGCACAAAGTCTGCCCACTTCCTCAATGTATTTCCATATAAGTATATGTACATAGGCAAATACTTCTATTTTTATAAACAATCCCTCCCTAGATTGCCCCAGATAGAGATCAAGAACCTCAACAAACCCATAGCAAAAGAAGAAATAGATATGGTTATCAAGAAACTGCCAATGAAAAAAGATTTTAGACCAGACATCTTCCCAGTAGGGTTCTACCAAACATTCAGGAAGAGTTGACACAAATCCTCCACAAATTATTCCAGAGCATAGAAAAAGACAGCGAACTCCCAAACTCATATTACAAAGCCAGTATAACTTTGATAGTCAAACAGGGCAAGAATCCCACAGAATAGGGAAGTACAGATCGATATCTCTAATGAACATAGATGCAAAAATCATTAGCTAAATATTGACCAATAGAATGCAAAATTATATAAAACGTCATCCATCTCTAGCAGTTGGTATTAATTCCAGGGATGCAGGGATGGTTCAACATCTGGAAGTCCATCAACACTACTCGCCACATTGATGAGAAAAAGGATAAGAACCACATCATAATATCAATAGACACAGAAAAAGCATTTGACAACATCCAATGCCCATTTCTAATTAAGACAGTCAAGAAGATAAGAATGAGAGGATATTTCCTCAAGTTAATATAAGCTATCTACTAAAAAAACAACATCAGATCAATGGAGAAAAGAGGAAAACAATCACACTGAAAAAGGGAACCAGGCGAAGATGCCCTTTGTCCCCACTTTTATTCAGCATTGTAGCAGAGGTCCTAGCTAGCACCATAAGGGGGCAGAAGGACATAAAAGGTATTTGTGTGGGAGAGGAGGAGGGGAAACTACTGCTATTTGCAAAGGACATGATTCCTTTTTTTTTAAGTACATGATTCTACACTTTGAAGAACCCAAAAGCTCTGCAACAGGAGGACTGGCAGCAGTAGAGAAATATGGAAGAGTGGTAGAGCACAAAAGCAGCAAAAAGAAGTCTGTTGGTTTCCAGTATTCATCAGAGAAGTCCATAGAAGGGGAGCCCAAGAAGGCAGTGTCCTCCTCAAGAGCCAAGAACCAACAGAACTATCTAAGGATATGTCTGATCTGTCTTTCCTTGAGAGTGGCATACTGAAGTTTCCTATTATCCGTCTGGTGATTTATATTTTCACTTCTTTTAGAATTTTTTCATGTATTTCAAGGGTCTTCTATTGAGTGCATATATTTATTATGGCTATGTATTCTTGGTCCATTGATCATTTGAGAATTGTGTAATGCCCATTTGTCTCTCCTTACGGCATGCATTTTGAAGTCTATTTTGCCAGAGATTAATATTGTTACTCCCTGCATTTTTAATCACTTTATTGGGGGCTCATACAACTCTTATCATAATCAATACATACATCTATTGTATGCAGAGCACATTTGTACATCTGTTGCCATCGTCATTCTCAAAATATTTTCTTTCTTTGTAAACCCTAGGTATTAGCTACTCATTTTTCCTCTCCTTCCCTCTTCCCCCCTCCCTCATTAACCCTTGAAAAATTATAAACTATTATTATTTTATCATATCATACACTGCCTGATGTCTCTCATCACCCACTTCCCTGTTGTCCATACCCCAGGAAGGAGGTTATCTGTAGATCCTTATAATCGGTTCCCCCTTTCTATCCCATTTTCCCTCCACCCTCCGGGTATCCCCATTCTCACCACTGGTCCTGAAGGGAATCATCTGTCCTGGATTCCCTATGTCTCCGCTTTCTATCTGTACCAGTGTAAATTCTCTGGTCTAGCCAGTTTGTAAGGCAGAATTGAGGTCATGATAGTGGGCAGGAGAGAGGAGGAAGCATTCAAGAATTGAGGAAAGGTGTACGTTTCATCATTGCTATACTGCACCCTGACTGGCTCATCTCCTCACCACGACTCTTCTGTAAGAGGATGTCTCTTTCCCTACCTATGAGCTCTGGGTTCCCAATCTGGACTCCTGCTCATTTATAATAATATAATCTTCACTTCTTTAATGTCTGATACCTGATCCCTTTGAAAGCTAGTGATCACAAAAGCTGGTGTGCTTGCTTCTTCCATGTGCACTTTGTTGCTTCTGAGCCAGATGACCGCTTATATAACGTCAAGCCTTTAAGAATCCCAGATGCTTTGTCTTTTGGTAGCTGGACACCATCAGCTTTCTTCATCATATTTGCTTATACACACATTTGTCTTCAGTAATCATATCAGCAAGGTGTGCACACAGTGATATGATTTTTTGTTCTCTGAAGCCTGGTATTTGATCCTATTGACCCCTCATTGTCATACAGGCTGATGTGCTTCTTTCTCGTGGGCTTTTTTTGCTTCTGTGCTGGATGGCCACTTGTTTGCATTCAAGTCTTTAAGATTCCAAATGATATGTCTTTTGATAGTTGGGCACCATCAACTTTCTTCACTACATTTGCTTACACACACATTTGTCTTCAGCGATTGTGTCAGAAAGGTGAGCATCATGGAATGCCAATTTAAGAGAACAAAGTGTTTTTGCATTGAAGGAGTACTTGAGTAGAGGCCCAATGTCCATCTGCTGCCTTAATACTAACTCTATAAGTATATGCATGTAGATCTATTTCCCTATCATCATATATAAATATGTTTACCTATACTCCCTGCATTAAAAAAAATTTTTTAATACCATTAGTTTGGTAAATTTTTCAATATCCTTTGAGGCTCAGTCTGTGTGGTAGTTACATAATCTGTTGTTGATTTGAGACAACAGGGGTTTGCCTGTCAATCAGGTCATAGCTTGATGACTTCATTTGGAAGTACTAAAGAGATCAAAGACTTGCTACAGGCGGGACACATACTCACTCCCTGAGAGATATGCTTGCTGGCAAGACACGTGGAACTACACTAGAACCCTGGAGCTAAAGGAGTCATGTGGAGGCCCTGTCAGTGATGATATGCTTACAACACCACTGGATCCACAAGACTTCCAACCCACTGGCCTGTGATATTCCTGAATTTGGTATCATTGCATGTGTTTCATGAGTCTGAAGAGGACTTTATAGAGTGATATCAGACATATGGGTTAATATCGAACTTATGGACTTAATCTGGACGGGACTGGGATGCTTTCTCAATATTCAATTGCTCTTGTATATAAAGTTCTTTCTTACACACATGAGTGTCTGTGCATTTGTTTCTCTAGTCAACCCAGACTAAAACTGGTTTTGTCTGTAAGCTTGTGATTTGTCTCTTGAAGGCAGCAGATTGCTGGATCTTGTTTCTAAATTCAATCTTTTACTCTTTATCTTTTAATTGGTCAGTTAGTCCAGTAACATTCAGTGTTAGTCATCCTAAATGTAGATTCGATGTTTTCATGTCATATTATTAATGTTTGGTATCTTTCTTCCTCTTTGGGGGTGGTAGCAGAAGTGGGGAAATGTGGGGAGACAATATTCATATCTTTGTTTACCCACTAGACATTTATTCTTTTGATTACTGGTTTTAGTTTGTTGATTTATGGGTGATGATAGACCTTGTATTGGTCTCAGTTGTTGAATGCTGTAGTTGCTGGTTTTCTGACCATACCGATATGGATTTTTTTTCATAATGCTGATTTTGCTTTAATGGGGTCTCTAAAAATTCCCTTCTTAGAGAATACTAGTATTTCCTTCTTTGTATTTAATGGATAGTTTTATTGGATATAGGATTCTTGGTTGGCAATTTTTGTCTTTCAAAGTTTGGAATATTTTTATCCATTTACTTCATTTCTGCATAGTTTCTGTGGACATGGCTGATTTTTTTCTCAATGGCTTCTCTCAAGATTCTGTCCTTCACCTCACCATAGGATAATTTGACTAATATATGTCTTGATGGTTTGGGGGAGATTGTGGGAGTGGGGGGAATCTTTTAGCTGTTCTCTTTGCTTCCATAATTTTTGTCATATTCTACTCCTTTCTGATATTGGAGGAAAGTTTTTCCATGAATTCCCTTACTATTTTGTCAGTAGAATTGTTCGTTTTGACAACAAGTGTGCAAATGTGGTCTGCATATAATTGATGTATATATTGATCAGGATGGAAGTAGCATGACCCCTCAATAAAATGATCTGTTAAAAAAATTCCTAAAGGTCAACAAACAGACCTTGAACTATTTACAGGCTTTTCTTTGTGTCATTGATTTGTTATTGTTTTGTTTTCTTTTGTTGCTTTGTTTTGTTCTGTCTTTTTTAGCATATTATTAGCTCTGCAGGTCTATCTAGATAAGATAGGCAGGATAAACATTCTGGAGGAGAAAACAACAGGGAATGGATTACAAGGATCTATATATAACCTCTTTTCTCAGGGATGGACAACAGAAAAGTTGATGAAGGAAGATGTCAGACAGTGTAAGATATGACAAAATAATGATTTATAAATTATCAAGGGTTCATGAGGGAAGGGGGGAGTTGGGAGGAAGGGAAATAATGAGGATCTGATACCAAGAACTCAAGTAGGAAGCAAATGTTTTGACAATGACGATGACATTCTCAAAACAAATGGACAAATGTGCTTGACACAATTTATGAATGGATGGATTGTGGTAAGAAATGTACAAGCCCCCATTAAATGATTTTAAAACAAAACAAAACAAAAAGAACTGTTTGTTTTTTCCTGTTCTGTTATTCCAATGAGACATATATTATTTTTCTTCACGATGTTCTACATTATTCAGTCTTTTTTCAGATTGTTTTGCTTTTTGGTTGTTTCATTTGCTGAAGTCTACAAGGTTGTCTTACAGTTCCCTGATTCAATTTCTATTTTCTCCATGCTATGATTCTGTTGTTCAGTTCTTGTATTATGCTTTGCTTTTCCTTTTTGTTTTTTGTTTTTGCTATCTCACTGCTTAGTTTCTGAGTTTCTTTTGGTATGAGGTTCTTAGTATCTCAATTTCTTCCTTTTTTCTCCCCAAGACTGATCCCCAGATATCCTGCATGGCCCTAAACACCATTCCTATATATTCTCTTTCTGGCAGTTCAAGGGTGTCTTTTTCAGTATATTCCATTGGGTTTGTGTAATCTTCAGTTGCTGACTTATGTTTCTCCTTTGAAGGGGTGGGGGCTTAGGGATGGTAATTGCTGTTGGCATAGTGCTCCAACTGTAGATGGTGTGTAGGATTCTGAGTTGTTTGGGGGGGAGGAGGGGGAGTAGGGTGTGTGTATGGATCTTTGTGTTAGAGAGAAAGATCAGTTAGGAGTTGAAATCATATTATGTGGAAATAAGAAAGATTGACTGAATTACCTGGGTAGCACGAATAGAAGACAGGGACTCAAGAGTAGGGATTAAGGGATTACTAATAGGTAGTATATTAAGTGAGCTTTGGTGAGTTTTGGTAAATTAAAGAAGGGATTTCAAGAGGTGTGCTAGCACATGCTAGATTATGTGAAAGTGTGCTTCTGAGGAGATGGGAGCAGAGTTTTAAGGTAGTCATGGTTGGGGTAGGTGGGGGGGAGGTATATTTAATAATCTAGCAGAGTCACCTATTGAACTATCATCATGGTGATCCATCATCAAAATCCCTTGCAAACATCCCCAAGAAGGAGCTAGGAGAAGAAGTAGGGGAGTTATTGAGCCCCCTGCACATTCATGTTTTGCCCGCTGCCATTGGGTGAGCCTACACAAAACCTTTAAGAAACAGCTTGTCCAGCATGGTGGCCAGATGTACCCTGCCAGGTTCCAGGGGTCACTCATATTGGCGGGGGGGGGGGTGCCCTTCTACACACAGCCAGAATCAGCTTATTTATCCCACACAGGTACTTGGATCAACCACAGTCCAACAAGGCCACTTCTATTATTCCTGGTTCCCATGAGTCTCTTCTTCCTCCTTTTACTCCTCCTCCTCCTCCTCCTCCCCTTACCAGATTCTTATCTTCTCTCTGGAAGGCAGAAGAGGCACCAACCCCCTACCCCAGCCTGACTCAGATGATGAAATCAATGGTGGAGAGGAGACCCAGGTTAGCATAGCTGTTCGAGAAACCCTGAGCAGTGACTGCTCCCTCACGGGAGTTGATGGGCCTAGCCCAGCCTCCGAGTCCTTGGATAGGTGGGTCTGTGCACAGCTGTTGAGTCAGAAGGTCACCAAGCACAACCTCCACATCACGTAGAATCTAAAAGTGCTTGCCCAAACCTGGTGTTTAAAGAGGCAAGTGGAGCCTGCTTGTAAGAGCAGCTCCACACACTTCATGATGCACCCCATTTCCTGTGCAGGTGGAAGGCCATATAGGAGGACCTGGTGGAAGGCCCCAGGGGCCTGGTAAAGTGCACTTGAAATTAAGAAAAACAATCAGTAGGGAGAGGATTTTAGAGTTCAAATTCTAAAGTTCTTGGTTTGTGGAAGGCTGCAATTCTGGCAGCCAACCCAGGGAGGGGTAGTCTTGCTTTCAGGGGCGGACCTGAATGGAAGCCAGATTGCCATAGGAATCATACCCTTACCATCAAGGAGCTAGGTCAGGACTGCTCACATTTTTTTCTGCATGTGAGCTACTTATAAAATGATTGAGTCAAAATGATCTACCAACTACAAAAAATAGAAAACATTTATTTATTTATAAATATATTGAGAATTCTTTATATGTACAAAGTATACTTATGTACCTTGCATAACCACTTGAGTGCATATTGCACAACACAATTAACTCTGTCCATTTTTGTCATTACCTGAGTTTACTGTGGAAGCTTGCAGTGAATGGAATGAGTCAGGGATGCATAGTCTGGACAGCAGCTGCTGACAGCCAGTCTCAAGCACCCTTCCAAATGATCAACAGTCATGGTGGAACCGTACTTGGACTTCATGATCTTTATGTGGGAAAAGGCTGACTCACATCAATAAGTAAAGCCAAATAATAAAGTAAAGTCAAGGAGGTTGAACATTTTCTCACATTTGGGCATTCTCTTTCTGCGAGTAAGTTTCAGTACTGCTCATGTGCTCTGAACTTCAGCTGAATGTCGAATTGTTGTGTCAAAATCTCCCCTTCTGTATGAAAATGATCCACTTTTGTCTTCTGACTTGGTCCAGCTCCCCCACTCATTTTAATATCCTTTCTTACATTTAAGAGACAGGAAAAAAAAAGTTCTAAACATAGGTGATAACATAGCTTGTCAGTTTTGCTGCACTTAGTGCAGTTGTTTGCACATGTGTTTGACATCTCACCATGTAACTGATTGGTTACGTTGAATATCAGTTAAGTGACGGGATTGATGAGAGGTTTACATCTATTTTTTTAAAATGCAATCTGCCCACACTACATCTACAATACACTAGTAGATCCTGATCGACGTATTGAACACTCCTGAGCTCGGTGGTCTAAGACTTCCAGAACCAATCTTCTAAACGATTGTGTGTGTCTGTATCATTGTCTCTTTCCTACTTCTGTTTATAACAATAATTAGTTGAGCTGCAGCCAACAAGATTTTAAAAATATTTTTGTTTCCATTATCTATGAATGGCTATGAATTTGGGGGACCCTCTGGTGATTAGATTTCATGTCAGTTTGAACCTGTGTGAAAGTGTAGGATTGGAGTCCAAGCTGTCAATCAGATCACAGCCTGATGAATTCTCTTTGGGGATGCAATCTTTTGGAACAAGAGGCACTAGCCAATACCCTCCTTCTTGCCCTTTGCCATTCTTCTCTCTGGAATTCTGTGTCTGCCTCCAGAGGGGGTCACAGACCTAAAGAGCTGTCAGTCCTTCCACGTTTCCACCAACCACAGAGCCATATGACTGCATCCACTGACCCGAGATCTCCTGTTTCCCACTTCATCTTTGAATCACAAGACACTAGCTATGTGAAGCTAAAGAGGACCCTGATTGGACCCACAGACTTGAGTTGGACTA
The DNA here is from genome assembly GCA_004026705.1 of Nesogale talazaci. Taxonomy (NCBI): domain Eukaryota; kingdom Metazoa; phylum Chordata; class Mammalia; order Afrosoricida; family Tenrecidae; genus Nesogale; species Nesogale talazaci. The sequence continues at coordinate 101,306 of PVJH01005879.1, forward strand.
GTTGGTATAAAATTACTTCTTGAGATATATACATATATGAATGCCACAGATTTTAATTCTCTTGACAACCAACCAAACACAGACCCCATTTGGGCTTCATAATGATGATAATCTTCATCTAGGTGATTTGCCTTTGTCTTGCCTGTGTCCTGTTGAAGACTTAATGAAGAGGTCTCTAAAAAAGATTTTTCTACTTGGGCCTTTTTTCCCCTAAGATAGTAATAATGATAATAAAATACTAAGTCTATAACCAAGTTTACTAAACTGTTTCTGTAGAAATTATAAGTGGATATTTGTGCATATTGTCATCCAAAATAAATCAAGTTTGGGATTTTGCTTTTCTTTTAATTCTTCAAGGCATTTTTATAAAAAAAACAGCATGAGCTGGATACAATTTTAATGCACATTAAGATCTACACCTGACAAAGTAATCATAATTTACAAGTTTTTACTGTCACAAAAAAAGGCAGATAAATGAACAGAACAAAGTAAATAGTGGACATGCCAACTACACATTATCAGGATGTGGAATGTTATAGAAATCGCTTCGCACATCAAGAAACAAACCATCGCTCCTTGTTCTGACTCTGGAGCCAGAGTGGAGTCGAATCTGCCTTTCTCATGGTACATGTAAACATGCACCTAACAGGAATCCTAATTTCACAGTTTATCCTAAGACACGTGGAACTTTTCTTAACTTCTCTGAGTCTTATGATAAAATTACAATGACTTTAGTACTTTCTTAATTGCATTTTTGTGGGAACAAATCAGCTCATACGTGTCACCCTAAGCTGATCTCTTAGCTATTGAGCAAAGAAATGCTGTAGAGCAGAGGAAAGCTGCCCCAGGGAGAGTCACGTAGCTTTTTACCTGACCAGCAACCCTTGTCTTTCTCAAAAAGCTGCTGGGCTTTTGAACTGCACATCTTGCAGTTAGTAGCCCAAGCCCAAACCCACTATGCCACTAGTGCTACTCTAATCCATGTAAAGAACTCAGAAAATATAACCTACATAGAATGAGTTCACAATAAGTGTTGTTTACATATGTCCAGTATGAAATGACAAAAAATATTAATGTGACAAATACATTCACTGTACATTAACTCCTATAAAAGCAATGAGAATGTATGCTCAATAGAAAGATGATTATTAAAAAATTACTTTGATAGTGTTATTGAAAATCTTACACCAATGGATGATCACACAGAGATACCCTGTGGATAGCTTAATCATGACTTTCTTACCAAAAGGTACATCAAGGAGTGAGGACAGTCATTAGAGACACCAGACAAAGTGAACTTTTGGATTCCAAGAGTAAAGGAAGTAATTTAATGCTATCATTAAAAGTGAAGAGCAAGATTTAAAAGGAACCAGGAGCTATTTTTCTTTATTCCTCTTTCCTTGGTATCCCCAGAATCACAGTCATAAACAAACAGAATATTAAACACAATCATCTTCCTGGTCTGATGAATGGGATGTGAATTAATTCCCATGACCAAATTTCTTTAACTTTATACCCAAGAGTATTTTCCAATGGATCTCTAAGGTGAGCAAGAGAAGTCATGACTCTGTTGAGGAAATTTATCTAAGAAACATTTGGTAATTGAGACTTTTGTTATTATTCACGATTCTACATTAAGAAACTAATGTGGTATCGCAAGGAACAAATGAAAGAATGACTTTTAAATGGAAATTGTACAAGACTACTTCCTCATATCACAGATATGGAAAGCATCCTGTTTATTCTTACAACAATTCTTTGCACCCAGGGGACTATCTCTCTTGGGACTTGTATGCTAAGAGAGCACGCTTATAAAAAGGCAGGCAGAGTTTCAGAATGGGAAAAAGAATATTTTGAAGATGAAAAGCTTATGTCACAATCCCAGTATGAATTCTCTTGCAGAGAATTTTTCTATTATCAATCCCTTGGACATAACACTGAAGACTTTTCTTACCTGTGAATTTCAACACTAACAGGTAGGAAGATGAAACAGGAGACAGGCTAGGAAGTTGTCTGTATTGTCTAATGATCTGCCTACTTGTTACTAAGAACATACAGGTCCAAAGCAGATATTCTATTTTATGGAGGAGGCCTCAGAGTATCATTTGCATTCTCAATTCAACATACCTGGTTCACTAGACATTCTTATGTGGGACAAAAGAAATTATTTATGGCAGAGATATCTGATTTTGAATCATCTCTAAAAATTAGAAAAATATTTATCCTCCAACTGGAATTTTGATACGTTTTGTAGATCTGACTTGACGTATTATTTTAAACAGGAATTTTAAATACTTATCTGCACTTTAGGGGAAAAAGTCTTAAAAATACAAAATATGTACTATCCCCACACACACAAAAAAGCTACTCTGAATAATTTGAAGTCAATCCCTCATCGAAGGGTAGTAGAAATAAGATAATTTGTCAGAATTTAAAAGCTATAGCGAACCTTGAATACCTTAAAAATGTACCCTATTTCATTCACTTTTTTAACTCTAGTTACTTCAAAACATTTCCTTTTCCTGTCAGTGGGATTTCAAGCCTTGAATGATTTGCCTTTATAGGAAACACCACAATGTCTGCATCTCTTCACTTTTGAATAATTCATATTTTTCAATGTTTTCCTTCCCTGTAAAGTTCCCTTAAATCCTTTTTGCTTCTGCCCAATGAGCAAGAGTTAATCCACTACAATTAGACATAAGATGTACAAAGAGGGAGCTATTTCGCAAAATGTGTACCTGATTTTGCTAATGAATCTAAAAGAATTAACTCCAGGTACTTTTCAAATAACAAAGGAAAGAAATTGGATAGTGAATAGTCTGCATTTAGTAAATAGTAAACCTTCTTCCAATGAACTTACAGTGCCTCTATCTCCTTAACATGAATGAAAACATAGAGTATTTTTCCAAATTTGCAAGTGAAATGAAAACTAATACATTATTTTAACAAGAAACAAGATTTTATTTGAGAGAAAGGGTAAGAACAGTTTTTGAAGGAGAGCTGGAATTTCTAATTGGGGGAAATCTGCTTTGCGGCAGACAGATTTTAAGAGTCAAATAAGAGCACAAGTATCAGATTAATGGACTTAGACATGAAGAAGGTAATATTCACTTGACGAGAAAGATTACTGAACTTCTGAAGAGCAATGTTATTTCAGGGGGGAAAGGAATAGAATTTAAGGAAATAGATGGCAAGATAGTTCAAGTAGCCAGAAGCCACTGATTACTTCCAGCAGAGGTCAGTCAAGAACAATATAAGGGAGAAATGCAGAGTCTATGGGCAGAAGAACATTACTGACTCAGAGATTCAGAATCTAGTCTGTGAAAAAGACCCCAGGTCAAACAGAAAATGGACAGATTACATAATTTACAACTAAAGAAGTAATTTGGGGACCTGATTTTGTGAAAATACTAAGGCCCATGCTAAAATATAGCAGGTACAGATGGTGGTAAAACCTTAAACAAACCTCTGCTGATAGTATCTGACGACAATGGCCTTCTTTCTTCTCCCAGCAAAGACTGCTCTGGGGTCCCTAAAGGGTGTGTCTCCTAAAGGGACCTAGACTTATTTACATTCTAAGACAAGGGAACGCAGACACTGCTTTTTCCAAGGGCATTTTGGTTTTGTTTCTTTAAAGATTTTATGACTGTAAGTAATGTATCCCTATTTTATAAAAGTTGAAATTCTTCCCGGCAGTTTCTTAAGAGGTCTAGAAATAAGAGTGTGTTGGATCACATCGAAAACAGCGCCATCCTGACGCTGACATAGAAAGACAATGGGGAAACTTCTAGTCAAATGTAGATGAACACAGACACACAGATGAGAGAGAAAATGCTAATAATTCACCTAATTTTAAGTTCTTTGAATATTAATTCAGGGGTGTCAAGCTGGTAGCCCATGGGCCACATGCAGGCCCCGAGGTAATTTTTTTGTGGCTTGCAATGCTCTGAAACAAAATGGAAGTAGAGCACATTGCTATGAAGAAAATAGTGCTTGGGGGAGATGGAGGCAATACCATGCATACAATTCCCTCATTAACCCTTCAACTACTGAAGACGAGTCTACACGTGGCCCAGTGCCTTTTCTGGGGGCCTGTGGACCTGCATAAAGATGCTAACTCAGCCCCAGCAACGTCTGCAAGTGATATGTCTTCCACTCTCAGTGTCACGTCATGTCAACAGATCCCAAGAGGGAAAAGGTTAAAAAGAGCATTCTGGGTTGTGCTGTCATGAATCCTACCTGGTAGCAGCGCAAGTTGACATTTTCAGAGGGAAGCCATTACGATTGTGCACCACGTTTGTCAGCTGTCCAACATCTTGTGCTTTTTATTGGTTGCTTTGTTCTATCTTTTGGTCACAACATAAGAGGTAAGTGAAAATTAGTACCGGGAAAGTGCAGGCAAGTTTCAAGTAAAAAAGAATAATTTTAGCTTTATAAATACATTAAAGAAAATAAACTGTTAAATAAAAGCAATTATATCATGTTTTAATTATCCTTTCCATATGCCAGAATTCTCACTTCAAAAAATACAGCTAACAAAATTTGTAAATGTGATGTGGCCCATATGACTCTTGTCTGGTGCACAGAATGGTCTGTGTTTTAATTGAGTTAGACATACCTGGATGAAGTATAGTGTAAAACTTTGATATCTAATGAATGCGTTTCAAATTTAACAATAAAATTTTGATATTTAACCATTTAATAAATGACATTCTGTAAAATCTCTGTTATAAGGTGGGAATAAATTTAAGAACATATCTATAGGCCAAATATTAGGGCAGCAAGTGGACCATGGGCCCTACCCCTGGTGCACCCTCAATGCAAGAACACTTTGTTCTATGAATCTGGTATTCCTTGAGGCTCACTGGCCCAACATGATCACTGAAGTAAAATGGGTGCATAAGCAAATGTGGTGAAGAAAGACGATGGTGCTCAGCCATCAAAGGATATATCATCTGGAGTCTTAAAAGCCTAAAGATAAACAATAGACCATCCACTTGAGAAGAGACCACACCCACACAGAAGAAGCACAACAGCCAGCATGGTCACACGGTGGTGCAAGGTCTAGGCAATAGACATCAAACGAGGGTGGGGGTTGGGGGGCCAAATGTCAATGTGTGCACACACCCCCAAGGTGTCCACTGAGGATGTGGGAGCATGAGCAAGAGTGGGGAAGAAAGCTGATGGTGGCCAGCTATCAACATATATAGCATCTGGGGTCTTAAAGGCTTGAGCATAAATAAGCAGCCATCTTATGGAGCAACAAACCCACCATAAAAGAAGCTCACTTGCCTGTGGGATCATGAGGTGCTGAAACAATCAGACATCGGGCATCAAAGAAGAAAAATCAAAATCAATGAACCAATTAACTCCCAATATCGCTGAAGACAAATGGATACAGAGGCAAACAGAGTAGAAGAAAAGATGGTGCCCAGCTACCAAATGATTGAATGTCTAGAGTCTCAAAGACTTGAAGATAACTCAGTCGCCATTCAGTATGGAGACAGCAAAGTCCACAGGGAAGAAGCACACCAGCAAGTGTGATCAAGAGGGGCAAAAGGGAGCAGATATCAAGCATTAAAGAACAGGACACTGAACAGAACACTTCATTACGAGTGAGGGGAGGGGCAGGGTGGGGACCTAAGGCCCACTGGTGGGTAATTGGCCACCCCTTACAGGGGAGCCATGGGAAGGAGACAGACTAGTCAGAGTGCAGCCAGGCAGTGATGATGCATACAAGTTTCCTCTAGTTCCTGAGGTCTCCCTACCGCCCCCCCCCCCACCATCATGATCCCAACTCTACCTTGCACATCCGGATGGACTGGAGAAGGTACACTAGTGGAGAGGGAAGCTGGAGATATG
>PVJH01005880.1:0-107206 GCA_004026705.1 Nesogale talazaci
TGTGAGAACAACCTTTGCCATCATAAGATGGCGCCTGGCCGCACCCTAACTCCTAGTCAAAAGTGATAAACAAGTAGCACTGCGCATACTCAAGAGTAACTGGTGATGCAATAGAACCTCTGCACCTATCACATAGAGCCACGCCTAAAATAGACTATAAAAGCTTTGGGTTTCTCCCCCTCGGGGTCCTCCTCCTTCGCTGCCCTCCTGTGATTGAGGCGGCTTCAATAAACTTTGCTGAAACGCCATCAGAAGAGTCCTGACCATTCATTGCGTCATGTGTTGCGTGTTCCTGACCTGATCCGTCTCGGCGAGGGGCGCGCGACATGATTTCCCGGGACACCCTATGCCTTTGCCGCAAACCATCCGGTTGCGGGCCCCAAACCACATGGTTTCCTGGGTCACCGTAGGCCTTCCCCGAAAACCATCCAGTTGTGGGCCCCCAACTGGATGGTTTCCTGGGAGATGCTATGCCTTCCCCACAAACCATACAGTTCCGGGCCCCCAACCATATGGTTTCCTGGGACACCCTATGACTTCGCCACAAACTGTATGTTTGCAGGCCCCCAACCATATGGTTTCCCGGGACACTGTATGCCTTCTCAGCAAAGCATATGGTTGCGGGCCCCCAACCATATGTTTTCCTGGGACACCCTATGCCTTCGCCAAAAACCATATGGTTGCGGTCCCCCAACCATATGGTTTCCCGGGACACCCTATGCCTTCCCCGCAAACCATCCAGTTGCGGTCCCCCAACCATATGGTTTCCCAGGACACCCTATGCCTTCCCTGCAAACCATACGGTTGCAGGCCCCCAACATATGGTTTCCTGGGACACTGTATTCCTTTTCCGCAAACGATACGGTTGCGGGCCCCCAAACATATGGTTTCCCTGGACAACCTATGCTTTCCCCGCAAACCATGCCATTGCGGGCCCCGAACCATATGGTTTCCCGGGACACAGTATGGCTTTCCCGCAAACCCTACTGTAGTGGGCCCCCAACCATATGTTTTCCTGGGACACCTGATGCCTTCCCCGCCAACTATGCAGTTGGGGGCCCCTAACCATATGGTTTCCTGGGACCCCGTGTGCCTTCCCCGCAAACCATTCCGTTGCAGCCCCCCAACCATGTAGTTTCCCGGGACACCCTATGCCTTCTCCCCAAACCATACGGTTGCGGGCCCCCAACTGTATGGTTTCCTGTCCGGATCCATCCTGCCCGGAAATGCTTGACCTGGCTACAGGTCGGATATGCCTGAACTCTGTTGCAGTTTGTTGCCTGGGGTTTGTAGTTTGTCACCTTTGTAACTGTAAACAGCCCTGGCCTTTGAAGCTTGACTTGCAGCTGTGCTGCCATTCACTTGTTAATTTTGATGATCACCATATGCTAATTGCCTAAGCTTGTTTGGCCTATAAAATTGGTTTACTTCTCCCAAATAAAGGAGACTTGATCAGAATCCTGTCTTGTCTCCATTTCTCACATCTCCTGTCCCCCAAATTCCCGCTCCTCCTTCCAGGACTTGTGAATTATGGACCCGCAGGCCAGGACACTTGGCGCCCTTCTGCGGGGCTTGGACATGGAGGACCCAGTGAGGAAAAGTGCTTGAGGAAGCTAGCTAGCGACTTTGGAAATCATTAACAGAGCCACTGCGGGAACCTGCTGCAGTTTCGGCACTAAGGTAAGTGGGTAGAGCACTCAATAATGGGGCAGGAATCAAGTTCACATGAAGAAAATATGGTACCGGAATTAAGTTTACATGAGGAATATATGGTACAGTTAACTGAAGTTTTAAAGACACGAGGAATAAAGGTTAAGAAAAAGAATTTGTTCAAATTTTTTGACTTTATTAAAAATTTATGTCCTTGGTTCCCTTTAGAAGGGACAATTGATATTAGGAACTGGAAAAGAGTAGGGAACGCCTTGAATGATCATTATGAGGTTTTTGGAGCCAAGCAGGTTCCTGTTACTGCTTTCACATATTGGGGTTTGATAAGAGATTTAATTGATAGTCAAGAGAATAACCCAAAAATTAGAACTGTAATTTCCGGAGTGGAGGAAATTTTAAAATCTAGTAGTAAGCTGCCCTCTTGTTGTGAAACTTCTTGTCCTAATGAAGACTTGAAGTTTGATCTTATCTCGTTACACAATGAGGAGCATAAGGTGTCTATTAGGGAAGAAAATTACCTTTAAAGTCACATTATTTTAAAAAACCTTTTGGCTATAAAGAACAAGTCCATAATTTTACTGATCCTGGAGACTTTGTAGTGGATGAACCACCTCCTGATCCTTCAGAGATGGATTGGGATGACTTAGATGAAGAGGCCACTAAATACCGTAACCCTGACTGCCCCCCCCCCTCAACCTCTGGATTCCCCCCCCCCTTGCATTTCCCCTTTACAGCCTACTGCTCCTTTGATATCTTCCAGTCAGGCTTGTGCTAAAACACATGTCTCTTCTCGGTCAACGTTTAAAACGAAAACTCAGTTGTCCAAGCGAGACAAGCCTTTTGGCTTGTCTTCTTTTCAGCGCTCTTGCAAGAAATTGGTTTTTCCAGTAATTGAGGTTGAAGCCAATGATGACAATAGTGATGAGGATGCAGTACCCACAAGAAAACATGAGACCTTTACATTTTTGTTATTGAAAGAACTCAAAAGGCAGTCTCCACTTATGGACCCAACATACCATTTACTATGAGCCTTGTAGAAGCTCTTTGTGATAAATGGCTCAACCCGGGGGATTGGAATATATTGGCAAAGTCTGTCCTTTCAGGCAGAGATTATTTACTATGGAAGTCAGAATATTTTGACCAATGTAAAGATATGGCTAGAAAGAACGTTGGTACTGACACCCCATGGACTCAAGATATGTTGTTGGGGGAAGGGGATTACTCTACTTTAGAAGAACAAATAAGGTATCCCCCTGGGTTATATATACAAATTCAGACCATAGCGCTTAAAGCATGGAAAAGAATTCCTACCAAAGGGGATGCCAATGTTACCCTCAGCAATATTAAACAAAAAACTGATGACTCTTTCCCAGATTTTACTAATAGGCTTATAATTGCTGCTGAGAGGCTGTTTAGGAGTTCAGAGACTAGTTCAGAATTTATCAAACAGTTGGCCTATGAAAATGCTAACCCTGCCTGTCAGGCAGCTATACGCCCTCATAAAAACAAAAATGATTTACACAGATGTGTGTAAACATGTGTGTAAACATGATGTGTGCGGACATAGAGCCCTCTTACCAACAGGGGCTGGCTATGGTTGCTGCTTTTAGTGGCCAAACAGTTAAAGATTTTTGGCCGACAGAAATAAGACCAAATGAGGTTGTTTTAAATGTGGTAAAAATGGTCATTTTGCACAAGAATGTTCTTCCTGTCACCCTTTTAATACCTTACAGAGGGAGAAACGGCCATTGCCTGCTTCTAGAATATTCCCAAAATGCAGAAGGGTAAGACATTGGGCCAGTGAATGTAAATCTAGGGCTGACATTTCCAGTAACCTCATTCCCCTACAGTCGGGAAACGGGATGAGGGGCTGGCCCCAGGCCCCGAAACAAGTTTATGGGGCAGACAGCTTTGTTCGAGCCAGCAACAACAATCCATTTCAAGCCTCTGCCGACCCACGCCAGGCAATGCAGGACTGGACCTCTGTTCCTCCTCCCACACAGTACTAACCCCTGAAATGGGAACATAAGCCTTAAGCACTGGAGTGAACGGTCCTTTGCCCCCTGAAACTTTTGGATTGATTTTAGGTAGAAGTAGTGTTACCATGAAAGGTTTGGAGATTTACCCAGGAGTAATTGATAATGATTTCACTGGAGAAATTAAAATTCTGGCCAAAGCTGCTACTAATATCATCACTATTCCTCAGGGAGAAAGAATAGCACAGTCAATTTTGCTGCCATTGGTTAAGACTAATAACAAGAGTCAACACCCTAAAAGAGGAACAGGAGGTTTTGGATCCTCGGATGTGTATTGGGTGCAGCCGGTTACTAATCAGAAACTTTATTTGACTTTATGGCTAAACAGCAAATCATTTACAGGTTTAATGGATACAGGAGCTGATGTAACCTTAATCAGGCAAGAAGACTGGCCCTCTACCTGGCCTACCTCAGAAACTTTAACTAATTTAAGAGGAATTGGACAAAGTAGTAATCCCAAACAAAGTTCCAAATACCTCACTTGGAGGGACAAAGAAAACAATTCAGGCCTCATAAAACCCTATGTCATCCCCCAACTGCCTGTTAACCTTTGGGGCAGAGATTTGCTTTCTCAAATGAAAATCATGATGTGCAGCCTTAACAATGTAGTTATTGCACAAATGCTAGCTCAGGGGTATAGCCCTGGAAAAAGGCTAGGCAAAGAAGAAAATGGTGTCCGACAACCAATTCCAGCCATGGGACAATTAGACAAAAAGGGCTTTGGAAACTTTTGATTTCGGCCATTGACATGTCTGCACCCCAAGGGTGCGCTGATCCAATCACTTGGAAATCAGCTGAACCTGTTTGGGTTGATCAATGGCCCATGACCCGTGAAAAGTTGATTGCCGCCCAGCAGTTAGTGCAGGAACAGTTAAATGCAGGGCATATCACAGAAAGTACTTCTCCGTGGAATACTCCTATATTTGTTGTAAAGAAAAAATCAGGGAAATGGAGACTTTTGCAAGACTTAAAGGCTGTCAACACCATCATGGTACTCATGGGCACCCTTCAGCCTGGACTGCCCTACCCCGTAGCAATCCCTCAAGGGTATTTTAAAGTTGTTATAGATCTTAAAGACTGCTTTTTCACAATTCCTTTGCATCCTGATGATCAAAAAAGATTTGCTTTTAGTGTACCGTCCATAAACTTTAAAGAACCAATGAAATGGTATATCAGTAGAAAGTGTTGCCTCAGTGAATGGCTAATAGTTCCACCTTGTGTCAGAAATATGAAGCTGCTGCTATGCAACCTATCAGGGACCGTTGGGATATGATGTATATTATTCATTACATGGATGATATATTGATAGCAGGGCGCGTTGGGGAACAGGTCTTGCAGTGCTTTGCTCAACTCAAACAGGAATTGATGAAAGCTGGACTGCAGATAGCCCCGGAGAAGGTGCAGCTGCAGGATCCATATACCTATTTGGGTTTTCAAATAAACGGACCAAAAATTATTAATCAAAAGGCTGTCATCTGTAGAGATCAATTAAAGACTCTTAATGATTTTCAAAAGCTCTTAGGAGATATAAATTGGCTCCGGCTGTATTTAAAGCTGACCACGGGTGATCTAAAACCTCTGTTTGACGTTTTAAAAGGTGATCCCCATCCTAAATCTCCCAGATCAATCTCTGAGGAGGCATTGATTGCAATCCAGTGAGTAGTAGATGCCATCGCGGCCCACTTTGTCACTAGTATAGACTACAATCAGCCTTTAGCATTTATAATTTTTAATACAACAGTGACACCTACTGGCCTCTTTTGGCAAGGCAGCCCAATTATGTGGATCCATTTGCCCTCTTCCCCCAAAAAGGTTTTACTTCCCTATTATGATGTTATAGCGGATTTACTCATTATGGGAAGAGAAGATGGCCAACGATATTTTGGTATAGAGCCTTCAAATATCATACAACCCTATTCCAAATCCCAGATTAATTGGTTATTGCAGAACACGGAGACATGGCCAGTAGCTTGCGCCACTTATGCAGGCCGTTTGGATAGTCACTATCCACCAAATAAATTAATTCAATTTTGCAAATTACATGCCTTTGTTTTCCTCAAAGTTACTAGTAAAGAACCTTTGGATGGTGCTTTACTAGTGTTCACAGATGGGTCATCCACAGGAGTTGCTGCCTATTCCTTTGCAAACCAAGTAATTAAATTTAAAACAAATTTTACCTCTGCTCAGTTGGTAGAGTTACAAGCTATGATTGCAGTTTTATCAGACTTTCCCAATCAAGCGCTTAATATTTATACTGGCAGTACTTATCTGGCTCATTCGGTACCCCTTTTAGAAACTGTTGCGCAGATCAAACATGTGTCAGAAACAGCTAAATTATTTTTGGACTGCCAACAACTCATTCATAGAAGAATTGCTCCTTTTTTCTTAGGACATATTAGGGCTTATTCGGGCCTATCGGGGCCTCTGGCTCGAGGTAATGAGATCACTGATGCAGCTACAAAAATGGTGGCCGTGGTTATGACCTGCAATTTACAACAGGCCCAAGCTGCTCATGCCTTGCATCATTTGAATACCCAGTCCCTAAGACTGATGTTTAAAATAATTAGAGAACAAGCCAGACAGATTGTTAAGCAATGTGCTTTTTGTGTGACATTTTTACCAGTCCCCCATTTGGGAATTAACCCCAAGGGACTAGTTCCTAACTCAATTTGACAAATGGATGTCACCCACTATGCAGAGTTTGGGAATCTCAAATATATTCATGTATACATAGATACCTATAGTGGATACATTCTCGCTACCCTCCAAACAGGAGAGGCTACCAAGCATGTTGTGGCCCATCTGTTGTATTGTTTTTCTATTTTGGGAGTTCCCAAACAAATAAAGACAGACAATGGCCCTGGCTATACAGCAAAAGCTTTTAAAAATTTCTGTAATCAATTACAGATCAAGCACATTACAGGAATCCCTTACAACCCCCAGGGTCAAGGTATAGTTGAAAGAGCCCATTTATCCTTGAAAACTACAATTGAAAAAATAAAAAAGGGGGAGTGGTACCCCACTAAAGGTACCCCCAGAAACATTCTTAACCATACTCTTTTTATAAGAAATTTTTTTTAACTTTGGACGATCACAGGAAATCTGCTGCGGATCGTTTTTGGTATCCTGAATATCAAAAGCAATTTGCCATGGTAAAATGGAGAGACCCACTGGACAATTCATGGCACAGCCCAGACCCAGTATTGATCTGGGGAAGGGGCTCAGTCTGCATTTACTCTCAAGAATTTGATGCAGCCAGATGGCTGCCAGAACGACTGGTGAAACAAATTGATGACAACCCTCAATCCAGGGAAGAGGTTTCTCCCTGAGAGTATGTTCTTTTCCGTTTTTACAGAAATGTATCATGAAAAAATGCAGCAGGGATACCCCGTCCCTCTTGCATTACCTAGTCCTTTTACTAACTATTCTGAAGGTAGTTATTGTGACTTGACTTCTCCTTTTACAGTCCAACATTTGCAGTTTATTTATTGTGACTTGTTTATTTTCCTCCTCCCTTCACAATACTTGTGAGATAATGTGGATTTGGCAGGATTTGTTTTTGTTTCTTGTTCCAGTATTATTAATGTTATGGGCTTCTTATGTGCCCTTAATAGTTCAGTTTTTGTTTGTGGCAACAATAGGGCTTTTACCCATTTATCCAGCATTTGGACAGAGTTATGTGTGCTAGCCTTTCTCCTTCCAGACATAGTTATTATTTCTGGAAACAAGCCTGTCCCTATCCCTGCTATTGATTACACGGGAGGAAGAGCTAAAGGACAGTGCAACTAGTTGCCCTATTTGTAAGATTAGGGATGAGTACTGCAGTGACCTTTGGAACTGCAGGATACCAAATTATCTAGGTAGCTAATCTCGGATATACAGGCCTCATCAGGCACTACACAAGATTTGCAAGAACAGGTAGATTCTTTAGCAGAAGTAGTATTACAAAATAGAAGAGGTTTAGATGTACTTGCTGCAGAGCAGGGAGGTATTTGTTTGGCTTTACAGGAAAGATGCTGTTTTTATGCCAACAAATCTGGAATCGTAAGAGACAAAATCAAGCGGCTGCAAGAAGACTCGGAGAAGAGAAGAAAGGAGTTGACCACCAATCCACTGTGAACCGGGCTCAATGGACTGTTCCCTTACCTCTTGCCACTTTTGGGCCCCCTCGTTAGTTTATTGCTTTTGCTTTCATTACGGCCAGTATTATTCAACAACCTCATGGCATTTATTAAGTAACAGATTGAGACCATTCAAGCAAGGACCCTGCAAGTTCATTATTATCGCTTGGAAATGAGCGATCTTGAACAGAGTGGCACACACGACTAGTATGTGATAAGACCCTCTGCCTCTGTGAGCTGAACTTGACAGTCAATGACGGGTAAGATCAGGAGCACTCTTTACCAACCTAAGACAGGCCATGGTGACATTAGAAGGCCATTGGCCGATGACGGGTAAGGACTGAGTGTGCGTCCTGACAACCTAAGACAGGCGGAGTTCCCGGGAGGATATTACTTGAAAAAATAAAAAAGGAGGACCTGTCCGGAGCCATCCAGCCTGGACATGCTTGACCTGGCTACAGGCCGGATATGCCTGAACTCTGTTGCAGTGTGTTGCCTGGGGTTTGTAGTTTGTCGCATTTGTAACTGTAAACAACCCTGGCCATTGAAGCTTGACTTGCAGCTGTGTTTCCATTCACTTGTTAATTTTGAAGATCACCCTGTGCTAATTGCCTAAGCTTGCTTGCTCTATAAAACTGGTTTACTTCTCCCAAATAAATGAGACTTGAACAGAATCCTGTCTTGTATCCATTTCTCGCATCTCCTGTACACCAAATTCCCACTCCGCCTTCCAGGACTGGCAAATTATGAACCCAAAGGCCGGACAGTTTTCCGAGAAAACGTATGCCTTCCCCGCAAACCATATGGTTGCGGGCCCCCAACCATATGGTTTCCCGGGACACCATATGCCTTTGTCACAACTATATGGTTGCGGGACCCCAACCATATGGTTTCCAGGGACACCTTATGCCTTCCCCCAAAACCATCTGGTTGCGGGCCCACATTCATATGGTTTCCCGGGACACCATATGCCTTACCCATAAAATATCCGGTGGCAGGCCCCCAACCATATGGTTTCCTGGGACACCATATGCCTTCCACCCAAACCATCCGGTTGAGGGCCCCCAACCATATTGTTTACCGGGACACCATATGCCTTCCCCGAAACCGTACAGTTGCAGGCACCCAACCATATGGTTTTCCGGGACACCATAAGCCTTCCCCATAAACCACGCGGTTGCGGGCCCCCAAATATATGGTTTCCTGGGACAACATAAGCCATCCCCGCAAACCATATGTTTGCGGGACCCCAACAATATAGTATCCTGGGACACCGTATGCCTTCCCCACAATCCATATGGTTGCGGGCCTCCAACCATATGCTTTCCCGGGACACCGTAAGCCTTCCCTGCAAACCATACGGTTGCGGGCCCCCAACTATATGGTTTCTCGGGACACCATATGCGTTACCTGCAAACCATCTGGTTGCGCTCACCCAACCTTATGGTTTCCTGGGACACCGTATGACTTCCTCGCAAACCATCTGGTTGCGCGCCCCCAACCATATGGTTTCCTGGGACACCATATGCCTTCCCCCAAAAAATATGGTGGAGGGCTCCCATCCATATGGTTTCCCAGGACACCGTATTCCTTTCCCACAAACCATCCGGTTGTGGCCCCAAACCATAATGTTTCCCGGAACACCTTATGCCTTCCCCGCAAACCATGCGGTTTCGGGCCCCCAACCATATGGTTTCCCTGGACACCGTATGTCTTCCCCCAAACCATAAGGTTGAGGGCCCACAACCATATGGTTTCCCGGGACACCGTATGACTTCCCAGCAAACCGTTCATTGCGGGACCCAAACCATATAGTTTCCCAGGAGAAAGTATGCCTTCCTCACAAACCATGCGGTTGCTGGCCCCCAACCAGATCATTTCCGGGACTCCATATACCTTCCCTGAAACCATGCGGTTGTGGGGACCAAATCATATGGTTTCCCGGGACACCATTGTTTTCCAAAGTCACCATATGCCTTCCCAGCAAATCATCCGGATGCGGGCCCCCAACCATATGTTTTCCCGGGACACAGTATGCCTTCCCCACAAACCATATGGTTGTGGGGCCTGCAACCATATGGTTTTCCAGGACATCCTATTCCTTCCCCACAAATCATCCGGGTGTGGCCCAGAAACAATATGGTTTCCCGGAACAACCTACACCTTCCCCGCAAACCATGCAGTTGCGGACCCCCAACAATATGGTTTTCTGGGACACTGTATGTCTTCCCTGAAACCATACGGTTGCGTGCCCCCAACCATATGGTTTCCCGAGACACCATATGAATTCCCCAAAACCATATGGTTGTGGGCCCCCAACCATATAGTTTCCAGGGATACCGTAAGCATTCCCTGCAAACCATACAGTTCTGGGCCCCCAACCGTATTGTTTCCAAGGACACCGTATGACTTCCGCGCAAACCATCTATTTGCGGGCCCCAACAATATGATTTCCCTGCACATCCTATGCCTTCCTGGCACACCATTGGGTTCCGGGCCCCGAAACATATGGTTTTTCAGTACACTGTATACCTTCCCCGTAAACCATGTGGTTGCGGGCCCCCAACCATATGGTTTTCCGGAAAAATGTATGCCGTATAACCGTATGGTTATACGGTTGTGGGCGCCCAACCATATGGTTTCCTGAGACACCGTATGGCTTCCCTGTATATCATCGGGTTTTGGGCTGCCATCCATGTGCTTTCCCAGGAGCCCGAATGCCTTCGCTGCTAACCAGCCAGTGGTTACCAACCATATGGTATCCCGGGACAACCTATGCCTTCACTGCAAAACATGCAGTTGTGGGCCCCCAACCATATCATTTCCCGGGACACCATAAGCCTTCCCCGCAAACCATATGGTTGCGGGCCCAACCGTTTGGTATCCTAAGTTACCATATGCCTTCCTGACAAACCATCCAGTTGCGGGCAGCCAACTATATGGCTTCCCGGGACATAGTATGCCTTCCCCACAAACCATACTGTTGTGGGCCTGCAACCATATGGTTTCCTAGAACACCATATGCCTTCTCCGCAAACCATACAGTTACGGGTCCCCAATCATATGGTTTCCTGGGACACCCTATGCCTTCCTCGCAAACCATGCAGTTGCAGGCCCGAACTATATGGTTTCCCAGGAAACCGTATGCCTGCCCTGAAATAATATGGATGTGGGATCCCAACCATATGGTTTCCTGGGACACCCTATGCCTTTCCTGGAAACTATCTGTTTGCAGGTCCCCAAACGTATGGTTTCCCGCGACACCCTATGCCTTACCCGCACCCCATCCAGTTGTGGGTCCCAAACCAAGTTTTCCCGGGACATCCTATGCCTTCCCCACAAACAATGCAATTTCAGGCCCCCAACCATATGGTTTCCCGGGACACCATAAGCCTTCCCCACAAAACATACGGTTGTGGGCCCCCAACCGTAATGTTTCCCAGGAAACCATATGCCTTCCCTGCAAACCATCCGGTTGGGAAACCCTAACCCTATGATTTCCCAGGACACCCTATGTCTTTGCCACAAACCATACGGTTGCGGGCCCCCAACCATATGGCTTCCCAGGACAGCATATGCCTTCCCCCTGAACCATCCGGTTGTGGGCCCCCAACCATATGGTTTCCCGGGACACTGTATGCCTTCCCTGCAAACCATAAAGTTCTGGACCCACATACACATGTTTTCCTGGGACACCGTATGCCTTCCCCTCAAGCCATATGGTTTCGGGCACCCAACCATATGGTTTCCCGGAACAACCTATGCCTTCTCCGCAAACCTTGTGGTTGTTGGCCCCCAACCATATCTTTTTCTGGGACACCTTATACGTTCCCCAAAACAATGCGGTTGCGGGCCCCCAACATATGGTTTCTGGGGACACCATAAGCCTTCCCCTCAAACCATCCGGTTGCGGGCCCACAACCATTTCGTTTGCTAAGTCACCATATGCCTTCCAGGCAAATCATCTGAATTCGGGCCCCCATATGGTTTCCTGGGACATAGTATGCCTTCTGCACAAAACAGCCGTTTGCGGGCTCCCAAACATATGGCGTACTGGGACACCATATGCCTTCTCCGCAAACCATATGGTTGCGGGCCCCAAACCATAATGTTTCCCGGGACACCATATGCCGTCCCCGCAAAGAATGCGGTTGCGGGCCTGCAACCATATTGTTTCGCGGTACAAATTATGCCTTCCCCGCAAACCATGCGGTTTTGGGACCCCAATCATATGGCTTCCCGGGACACCGTATGCCTTCCCCGCAAACCATATGGTTGCGGGCCCCCAACCATATGGTTTCCCTGGACACACTATGCCTTCCCCAAAACCATACAGTTGAGGCCCCGCAACCATATGGTTTCCCGGGACACCATAGGCCTTCCCCACAAACCATGCGGTTGCTGGCCCCCAACCATATCATTTCTGGGACACCCTATGCCTTCCCCGCAAACCATATGGATGCAGGTCCCCAACAATATGGTCTCCCGCGACACCATATGCCTTCAATGAAATCATACGGTTGCAGGCCCCCAACCATATGGTTTCCTGGGACACCATATGCCTTCCCCGCAAACCAACCTGTTCCAGCCCCCAACCATATGGTTTCTCGGGACATCCTATTCCTTCCCCACAAACCATCCGGTTGTGGCCACAAACCATATGGTTTCCTGGGACACCCTACACCTTCCCCGCAAACAATGCAGTTGCGGGCGCCCAACAATGTGGTTTTCCAGGACACTTTATGTCTTCCCCGAAAACATACAGTTGCGTGCCCCCAACCATATGGTTTCTCGGGACACCCTACACCTTCCCCGCAAACAATGCGGTTGCGGGCGCCCAACAATGTGGTTTTCCAGGACACTTTATGTCTTCACCGAAACCATACGGTTACGTGCCCCCAACCATATGGTTTCTCAGGACACCCTATGCCTTCCCCGCAAACAATGTGGTTGCGGGCCTGCAACCATATTGTTTGGCGGTACACACTATGCCTTCCCCGCAAACCATGTGGTTTCAGATCCCCAACCATATGGTTTTCCTGGACACAGTATGCCTTCCCCGAAACCATGCAGTCGAGGGCCCACAACCATATGGTTTCCCGGGACACCGTATGCCTTCCCAACAAACCGTATGGTTGCGTACCCCCAACCATATGGTTTCCCGGAACACCGTAAGCCTTCCCCGATAACCATAAGGTTGCGGGCCCCCAACCATATTGTTTCCCAGGACACCATATGCCTTACCCACAAACCATCCTGTTGCAGGCCCACAACTGTATTGTTTCCCGGGACACTGTAAGCCTCCCCCACAAACCACAAGGTTGTGGGCTCCCAACCGTATTGTTTCCCGGGACACCATATTCCTTCCCCCCAAATCATCCAGTTGTGGGCCCCCAACCATATGGTTTCCCGGGACACGGTATGCCTTCCCTGTAAACCATCCGGTTGTGGGCTCCCAACGATAAGATATCCCAGTACATCCTATGCCTTCCCGGCACACCATCTGGTTCTGGGCACCCAAACATATGGTTTTCTGGGACACCATATACCTTTCCCATAAACCATGCGGTTGCATGTCACCAACCATATGGTTTCCAGGGACACCGTTTTCCTTCCCCGAAACCATACGGTTGTGGGACCCCAACTATATGGTTTCCTGGGACACCATAAGCCTTCCCCACAAACCATACGGTTGCGGGTCCCCAGCCATATGGTTTCCCAGGACACCGCATGCCTTCCCCACAAACTATCAGGTTGCAGTCCACCAAGCATTTGGTGTCCCGGGAGACCATATGCCTTCCCCGCAAACCATCCGGTTGTGGACCCCCAACCCTGTGGTTTCCTGGGACAATCTATGCCTTCACCACAAACCATCTGGTGGCGGAACCACAACCATATGGTTTCCCAGGACACCATAGGCCTTCCCCGCAAACCATGTGGTTGCTGGCCCCCAACCATATCGTTTCTGGGACACCATGTACCTTCCCTGAAACCATGCGGTTGTGGGGCCCCTACCATATGGTTTCCCGGGACACCGTAAGCCTTCCCCGCAAACCATAGGGTTGTGGGACCCCAACCATTTGTTTTCCTAAGTCACCATATGCCTTCCTGGCAAATCATCCGGATGCGGGCTCCCAACCATATGTTTTCCTGGGACACAGTATGCCTTCCACACAAACCATATGGTTGCGGGCCCCCAAACACATGGTGTCCTGGGACATCATATTCCTTCTCCGCAAACAATATGATTGCAGGCCCCAAAACATGATGTTTCCCAGGACACCCTATGCCTTCCCGGCAAACCATGCGTTTGCGGGCCCGCAACAATATGGTTTCCCAGGAAACCGTATGACATCCCCGAAACTATACGGATGCGGGATCCCAACCATACGGTTTCCCGGGACACCGTTTGTCTTCTCCGCAAACCATATGGTTGATGGCCCCCAAATATATATCTTCCCGGGACACCCTATGCCTTCCCCGCAAACCATACAGTTGTGGGCTCCCAACCATATGGTTTCCTGGGACACCGTAAGCATTCCCTCTAAACCATCCAGTTGCGAGCCCCCAGCCATATGGTTTCCCGGGGCACCGTATGCCTTCCCTGCAAACCATCCTATTGCGGGCCCCCAACCATATGGTTTACCGGGGCAACCATTGCCTTCCCCACAAACCATGCGATTGCAGCGCACAACCATATGGTTTCCTGGGACATCCTATTCCTTCCCCGCAAACCATCTGGGTGTGGGCCACACACCATTTGGTTTCCTGGGACACCGTACACCTTCCCTGTAAACCACGCAGTTGCGGGCCCCCAACCATATGGTTTACTGGGAAATAGTAATCCTTCCCTGCTAACCATACGGTTGCAGTCCCCCAACCATATTGTTTCCCAGGACACCATATGCCTTACCCCCAAACCATCCAGTTGCGGGCCCCCAACCATATGGTTTCCTGGGACACCGTATGCCTTACACCCGAACCATCCGGTTCTGCAACCCCAAACCATATGGTTTCCCGGGACACCATATGCCCTCCCCGTAAACCATCTGGTTGCAGGCCTCCAACGATATGATTTTCCGGGACATCCTATGCCTTCCCGGCACACCACCTGGTTCCTGGCCCCCAAACATATGGCTTCCCGGGACACCATATACCTTCCCCGTAAACCATGCGGTTGCGGGCCCTGAACCATATGGTTTCCCAGGATACCGTATACCTTCCCTGAAACCATACATTTGCAGGCACCCAACCAAATGGTTTCCCGTGAGACTGTAGACCTTCGCCGCAAACCATCCGGTTGCGGACACCCAATCATGTGGTTTCCCGGGAGACCGTATTCCTTCTCTGCAAACCATCCAGTTGCGGAACCCCAACCATATGGTTTCGCGGGACACTGTAAGCCTTCCTCGCAAACCATATGTTTGCTGGCCCCCAACCATTTGGTTTGCTAAGTCACTATATGCCTTCACCGGAAATCCTCTGGATGCAGGCAACCAACCATATGGTTTCCAGGGACATAGTATGCCTTCCCCGCAAACCATATGGTTGCAGGCCCCCAAACATATCGTTTCCTGGGACACCATATGCCTTCCCCACAAACCATGCGGTTGCGGGCCCCCAACCACATTGTTTCCCAGGACACCGTAAGCCTTCCCCGCAAACCATCCGGTTGCGGACCCCCAACCATTTGGTTTGCTAAGTCACCATATGCCTTCCCGGCAAATCATCTGGATGCGGACCCCCAACCATATGGTTTCCCGGGACATAGTATGCTTTCCGCGCGAAACAGCCGGTTGCGGGCCTCCAAACATATGGCGTCCTGGGACACCAAATGCCTTCTCTGCAAACCATACAGTTGCGGGCCCCAAACCATAATGTTTACCTGGAAACCCTATGCCTTCCCCGCAAACAATGCGGTTGCAGGCCAGCAACCATATTGTTTTGCGGTACACCTTATGCCTTCCCTGCAAACCATGCTGTTTCAGGCCCCCAACCATATGGTTTCCCAGGACACCGTATGCCTTCCAGCAAACCGTACAGTTGCGGGACCCAAACCATATGGTTTCCCAGGACACCCTATGCCTTCCCCAAAAACCATACATTTGCGGGCCCCCAACCATATGGTATGCTGGGACACCATAAGCATTCCCCACAAACCATATGGTTGCGGGCCCCCAACTACATTGTTTCCCGGGACACCATATGCCTTACCCCCGAACCATCCGGTTGCCGGCCCCCAACAGTATGATTTCCCGGGCCACCCTATGCCTTCCTTGCAAACCACCCAGTTGTGCACCCCCAACCATATGGTTTCCCGGGACACCATATTCCTTCTCCACAAACCATCCTGCTGTGGTCCTCAACCATATAGTTTCCCGGGACACCATATTCCTTCCCCGCAAACCATCTGGTTGTGGGCCCCCAACGATATGATTTCCCGGGACATCCTATGCCTTCCTGGCACACCATTAGGTTCCTGGTCCCCAAACATATGGATTCCCGGGACAGCATATACCTTCCCCATAAACCATGTGTTTGCCGGCCACCAACCATATGGTTTCCTGGGATACCGTATACCTTCCCCGAAACCATACAGTTGCGGGCCCCCAACCATGTGGTTTCCCGGGAGACTATAGGCCTTCCCTGCAAAACCATCCGGTAGCGGAACCCCAACCATATGTTTTCCTGGAACACCCTATGCCTTCCCTGCAAACCATGCGGTTGCTGGCCCGCAACCATATGGTTTCCCGGGAAATACTATTCCTTCCCCGCAAACCATCCGGGTATGGGCCACAAACAATATGGTTTCCCGTGACAACCTACACCTTCCCCTCAAACCATGCGGTTGCGGGCCGCCAATAATATGGTTTTCCGGGATACTGTATGTCTTCCCTGAAACCATACGGTTTCGTGCCCCTAACCATATAGTTTCCCGGGACACCATAATCCTTCCCTGCTAACCATATGGTTGCGGACCCCTAACCATAGGGTTTCCCGGGACACCCTATGCCTTCACCGCAAAACATGCGGTTGCGGGCGCCCAACCATATCATTTCCCGGGACACCGTATGCCTTCCCCGAAACCATGCAGCTGTGGCCCCACAACCATATGGTTTCCCGGGTCACCGTAAGCCTTCCCTGCAAACCATATGGTTGTGGGACCGCAACCGTTTGGTTACCTAAGTTACCATATGCCTTCCCAGCAAACCATCCGGTTGCCGGCACCCAACTATATGGTTTCCAGGGACACAGTATGCCTTCCTCGCAAACCATACAGTTGCGGGCCCCCAATCATATGGTTTTCTCGGACACCCTATGTCTTCCCCGCAAACCATGCGGTTGCGGGCCCGAACCATATGGTTTCCCAGGAAACCGTATGCCTTCCCCAAAACCATACAGATGCAGGATCCCAACCATATGGTTTCCCGGGACACCCTATGCCTTCCCCACAAACTATCCGGTTGTGGGCCCCCAAATACATGGTTTCCCGGGACATAATATGCCTTCCGCGCAAAACAGCCCATTGCGGGTTCCCAAACATATGGCTTCCTGGGACACCATATGCCTTCTGGTTGCGGAGCCCAAACCATAATGTTTCCCGGGACCACCCTATGCCTTCCCCGCAAACAATGCGATTGTGGGCCCGCATCCATATGGTGTCCCTGGACACCGTATGCTTTCCCCATAACCATACGGTTGAGGGCCCACAACCATATGGTTTCCTGTTACACCATATGCATTCCCCGCAAACTGTACGTTGCGGGACCCAAACCATATGGTTTCCCAGGACACCGTAAGCCTTCCCCACAATGCGGTTGCGGGCCCGCATCCATATGGTTTCCCTGGACACAGTAAGCCTTCTCTGCAAACCATCTGGTTGCAGGCCTCCAACCATATGGTTTCCCAGGACACCCTATGCCTTCCCCAAAAACAATACGGTAGGGGGCCCCCAACCAAATGGTTTCCTGGGACACAGTGTGCCTTCCCCGCAAACCATGCAGTTTCTGGCCCCCAACCATATTGTTTCCCTGGACACCATATGCCTTCCCCAAAATCATATGGTTGAGGGCCCACAACCATATGATTTCCTGGGACACCGTATGCCTTCCTAGCAAACCATACGATTGCATGCACCTACCCATATGGTTTCCTGGGACACCATAATCCTTCCCTTCGAACCATACGGTTGCAGGCCCCAACCGTATTGTTTCTCAGGACACCATACACCTTACCCACAAACCATCCTGTTGCGGGACCACAACCGTATGGTTTCTTGGGACACCATAAGCCTTCCCGGCAAACCACAAGGTTGTGGGCTCCCAACCATACTGTTTCCCGGGACACCCTATTCCTCCCCCCAAATCATCCTGTTCTGGGGCCCCAACCATATGGTTTCCCAAGAAATGGTATGCCTGCACCGTAAACCATCCAGTTGTGGGTCCCCAACGATAAGATTCCCAGGGACATCCTATGCCTTCCCGGAACACCATCTGGTTCTGGGCCCCCAAACATATGGTTTCCCAGGGCACCATATACCTTCCCTGTAAACCATGCGGTTGCGTGTCACCAACCATATGTTTTCCAGCGACAGTTTTCCTTCCCCGAAACCATACGTTTGTGGGACCCCAACCATATGATTTCATGGGACAACATAAGCCTTCCTCGCAAACCATACGGTCTGGGCCCCCAGTCTTATGGTTTCCCGGGACACTGTATGCCTTCCCCGCAAAACATCAGGTTGCGGGCCGCCAAGCATTTGTTTTCCCGGGAGACCGTATGCCTTCGCCGCAAACCATCAGGTTGTGGACCCCCAACCCTATGGTTTCCCGGGACAATCTATGCCTTCACCAAAAACCATACGGAGGCAGAACCACAACCATATGGTTTCTCGGGACACCCTATGCCTTCCCCGTAAACCATGCAGTTGCTGGCCCCCAAGCATATCATTTCCTGGGACACCATATACCTTCCCTGAAACCATGCAGTTGTGGGGCCCCAACCATATGGTTTTCCGGGACACCATAAGCCTTCCCCGCTGACCTTACAGTTGAGGGCCCCTAACCATTTGTTTTCCTAAGTCACCAAATTCCTTCCCAGCAAATCATCCGGATGCAGGCCCCCAAGCACATGTTTTCTGGGGACACAGTATGCCTTCCCCGCAAACCATACTGTCGTGGGCCCCCAAACATATGGTGTCCTGGGACACCATATTCCTTCTCTGCAAAAATATGGTTGCGGGTCCCAAAACATAATGTTTCCCAGGACAACCTCTGCCATCCCCACAAACCATGCGGCTGCGGCCCCACTACCATATGGTTCCCTGGGAAATTGTATGGCTTCCCTGACACCATACGGATGTGGGATCCTAACCAAATGATTTCCCAACCATACGGTTGCGGGCCCCTAACCATATGGTTTTCGGGGACACCTTTTGCCTTCCCCAAAACCATACGGTTGAGGGACCACAACCATATGGTTTCCTGGGACACCGTATGCCTTCCCAGCAAACCATACAGTTGCGGGACCCAAACCATTTGGTTTTCCAGGACACCATATGCCTTCCAGGCATACCATACAGTTGCAGGGCACCAACCATATGGTTTCCTGGGATACCCTATACCTTCCTGGCAAACCATTTAGTTGCGGACCCCCAACCATATGGTTTCCCGGGACACCCTATGCCTTCCCCACAAACCATCCTGTTGCCAGCCCCCAACCATGTGGTTTCCCGGGACATCCTATTCCTTCCCCGCAAACCATCCCGGTGTGGCTACAAATGATATGGTTTCCCGGGACACCCTACACTTTCCCAGCCAACCATGCAGTGGGGGATCCCCAAAATTATGGTTTTCCGGGACACTGTATGTCTTCCCCGAAACCATACGGTTGCGTGCCCCCAACCATATGGTTTCCCAGGAAACAGTAATCCTTCCTTGCTAACCATACGGTTGCGGGCCCCCAACCATATTGTTTACTGGGACACCATATTCCTTCCCGCAAAATCATCTGGTTGTGGGCCCCCAACCACATGGTTTCCCAGGACACGGTATGCTTTCCCCGTAAACTATCCGGCTGCAGGCCCCCAACAATATGATTTCCCGGGACATCCTATGCCTTCCCGGCACACCATCTGCCTCCAGGCCCCCAAACATACGGTTTCCTGGGACATCATATACCTTCCCCATAAACCATGCAGTTGCGGGTCACCAACCATATGGTTTCCCAGGACACCATATTCCTTCCCCGAAACCATACGGTTGCGGAACCCCAACCATATGGTTTTCCGGGACACCATGTGCCTTCCCTGCAAACCATCGGGTTGCGGGCCACCAAGCATTTGCTTTCCCGGAAGTCGTTATGCCTTTGCCGCAATCCATCCGGTTGTGGACCCCCAACCATGTGGTTTTCCGGGACACCTTATTGCTTCCCCGCAAACCATGTGGTTGCTGGCCCCCAACCATATGGTTTCCAGGACAGTATATACCTACCCCGAAACCATGTGGTTGTGGGCTCCCAACCATATGGTTTCCCAGGACACCGTAAGCCTTCCCCACAAACCATATGGTTGCGGGCCCCCAACCATTTGGTTTCCTAAGTCACCATATGCCTTCCCGGCAAATCCTCTGAATGCGGGTCCCCAACCATATGGTTTCCCGGGACAGCGTATTCCTTCCCCGAAACCATACGGTTGTGGGACCCCAACCATATGGTTTCCCGGGACACCATATGCCTTCCCCACAAACCATCCTATTGCAGGCCCTGAACCATATGGTTTCCTGGGACACCATATTCCTCCCCCCCAAACCTTCCGGTTGTGGGCCCCCAACGATATGATTTCCCGGGACACCCTATGCCTTCCCGGCACACCATCTGGTTCCGTGCCCCCAAGCATATAGTTTCCCAGGACACCATATGCCTTCCCCCAAAACCATCCAGTTGCGGGCACCGAACCATATGGTTTCCCGGGACACCATATTCCTCCCCCCAAAACCATCCGGTTGTGGGGCCCCAACAGTATGACTTCCCGGGACATCCTATACCTTCCCAGCACACCATCTGGCTCTAGGAACCCAAACATATGGTTTCCCAGGACACTGTATACCTTCCCCGTAAACCAGGCAGTTGCAGGTCACCAACCATATGGTTTCCCGGGACACCATATTCCTTCCCTGAAACCATATAGTTGCGGGACCCCAACCATATGGTTTCCCGGGACACCGTAAGACTTCCCCGCAAACCACACGGCTGTGTGACCCCAACCATATGGTTTCCTGGAACACAGTATGCCTTCCCCGCAAACCATACGGTTGCGGGCCACCAAACATATGGTTTCCTGGGACATTATATGCCTTCTCCGCAAACCATACAGTTGCGGGCCCCAAACCACATTGTTTCCCGGAACACCTTATGCCTTCCCCGCAAACCATCCAGTTGCTGGCCCCCAAACATATTGTTTCTGGAACACCATATACCCAGCCCGAAACCATGAGGTTGCAGGCCCCCAACCATATGGTATCCCGGGACACCGTAAGCTTTCCCCGCAAACCATACGGTTGCGGGCCCCCAACCATTTGTTTTCCTAAGTCACCATATGCCTTCCCGGCAAATCATCTGAATGCGGGCCCCCAACCATATGGTGTCCCGGGACACCCTATGCATTCCTCGCAAACCATCCGGTTGTGGGGTCCCAACCATATGGTTTCCTGGGACACCGTATGCCTTCCCAGCAAACTTAGGGTTGCGGGACCCAAGCCATATGGTTTCCCAGGATACACTATGCCTTCCCCGCAAACTATACGGTTGTGGGTACCCAACCATATGGTTTCCTGGGACACCGTATGCCTTCCCCGCAAACCTTAGGGCTGCGGGCCGCCAAGCATTTGGTTTCCCGGGACACCCTATGTCTTCTCTGCAAACCATCTGGTTGCACACCCCCAACCATATGGTTTTCTGGGACACCATATGCCTTCCCCATAAACCATCTGGTTGCAGGCCACCAATGATATGATTTCCCGGGACATCCTATGTATTCCCGGCACACCATCTGGTTCCCGGACCCCAATATGGTTTCCTGGGACACCATATACCTTCCCCATAAACCCTGCGTTTGCGGGCCCCCAACCATATGGTTTCCTGGGATACCGTATACCTCCCCTGAAACCATACAGTTGCGGGTCCCCAAACATATGGTTTCCCGGGACACCATAGGCCTTCCCCGCAAACCATCAGGTTTTGAGCTGACAACCATTTGGTATCCCAGTAGACTGTAGTCCATCGCTGCAAACCATGCGGTTTCGGGCCCCAAATCATATGGTTTCCCTGGACACCGTATGCCTTCCCCCCAAACCATACGGTTGCTGGCCCAGAACCATATGGTTTCTCAGGACACCATATTCCTCCCCCACAAACCATCTGGTTGTGGGCCCCCAACTATATGATTTCCCTGGACATCTTATGCCTTCCCAGCACACCATCTGGTTCCGGGCTCCCAAACATATGGTTTCCCGGGATACCATATACCTTCTCCGTAATCCATACGGTTGTGTGTCACCAACCATATGGTTTCCTGGGACACCATAACCCTTCCCCGCAAACCATAAGGTTGCAGATCCCCAACCATATGGTTTCCAGGGACACCGTATGCCTTGTGGAGAGCCAGATTCAGAAGCCATTGTTTGCTCTGCAAACAATTCCTTCCGCCCCAGGGTTTCTAGCAAGAGTTATCATGCTCTGGCAAAAGCCAGCTTCCGGGATGCTGACGCTGTCATTGACTTATATCATCATTGGTTAACATGGACCTTGTTTTCCTCCTTTCTTCTGTACTCTCATTAGCATACCATACCAAAGTGAGGACTGCAGCCTCTCTTACGTGCCTTTTTTACCTTTTTTGGAACTTCACCCCTAATTGGTTACAGTCACCTAGTCCGCTCATTCACTGTATTTGCATAATATCAGGTCGCATATGTTGTAATACTATTGGTTGTTTCCCCATTTCACTGTATTTACATATTATCAAATTGTGCGGCTATATTTACCCTGAGTTTCTCCGCAATAAATGAGGCTTGATCAGAATCCTGTCTTGCCTCAATTCTTCGCATTTTCCTGCCCATCTTCATCTTTCAGGCTCCGGACCCAGATATCCACGTTTGAATGTCCTGTGGGCCAGGACATTTATGGCGCCCAACGTGCGGGCAAGTCTTGCGAGTTGAGAGCTACTTCTACGAGCCACGCGCTCCGAAAAGCTAGCCCTCCTCGCGAAGATACATGCCCCTGTTTTCCACAGAAGGGCACTACTTCCACACGTACTTGAGACCGTGTGGGCAATTGTTTAAATGATTACTATGAGGTGTTCGGGCCAGAACGCGTTCCTGTTACAGTAAAATCCTATTACAATTTAATTAAGGAAATTATTGATGTTAAAAATAATGACTCGTATGCCAGTCGCTTTATTGCTCAAACCGAAACTATCTTAAAAGCAGCTTCCAATCCGGAGCTAAGGTCCTCTTTGCAGTTTATTTCACTGGAGGACAAGCCAAATTCGGGGTCCAAGGTTGAACTTAGTCCTACATTGCCTCCGCCTAGCAAAAATCTTTTCAAATATCCAAGTTTGTCTAATCTCCAGCACAACCTTGTTAAGGATACCGTTCCCCAAATGTCAAATAACAAACAGGAACTGGAAAGGACCTGGGACCATTTAGGGGGCGAGTCTAAGTCAGGCTCCACCGTCCATGGCGTCTTTGGTCCCCTGAAAGATCCAAGTGAGGTGAACTGGGACGATTTGGAGGAACAAACCACTTGTTATCATGATCGCGACCCTCCATTTTACTCAACCTCGTTTCCCGTGTATCCCTCAGCACCAGAAAATCAAAATGACGGCGGTATCCCGCCACAAGCAGAAATTAATAATAGTGGCGGCTTTTTGCCGCGAGTGAAAATTCAAAATGGCAGCGGTTTCTCGCCGCGGCCAGAAAGTCCAAATGACGATGGCTTTTCAACATATTTAGAGAATTTTAATGTCAACAACTCTCCACCATGGTTTGAGCCTCGGGGGAATAACAATAGGCCATATTTACAACCCAAAGTAGTCAAGGTCAGTCCTCGGCTAGTTCCTCCGACCTTTAGCCAATATTGTCGCGCTTTAGCCTTCCCCGTTGTGGAATACAAACTCGAGGGAAGTGAGCAGCCTGTGCGACACCATGATAATTTCTCCTTTATTCACCTAAAGGAGCTAAAGAAGGCGGCCGCAGCATATGGAGCAAACGCTCCCTTTACTCTAAGTTTACTTGAAAACATTTGTGAGAAATGGTTAACTCCAGAAGATTGGAAAACCCTGGCGCGACCCATCCTTTCTGCAGGGGATTATTTGTTATGGAAATCTGAGTATTTTTAATTTTGTAAAGAAACTGCTGAGTTCAATGTCGGAACTGATACCCCCTGGGGCAGGGATATGTTAGTTGGTGAAGGCATTTACACATCTAAGGAACGGCAGTCTGTTTTTGCACCGGGATTGTTTGCTCAAATCAAAGACGCTGCCCTTAAGGCTTGGAGAAAAATCCCTTCCAAAGGCGACCCTAGCATCGCCCTTACGGATATTAAGCAAAAGCCTGAGGAACCTTTTACGGATTTTGTAGCGCATCTTAGCAACACGGCAGAGCGTCTTTTCGGACTTTCAATGGCAAATGCCAATTTTATTAAACAACTTGCCTTTGAAAATGCCAATCCGTCCTGCAAAAACGCCATTCAGCCACATCGTAATAATATGGATCTTGATGGGTATATTCGGCTTTGTGCAGATATTAACTTCTCCCAACAATGGGATGTGGCTGTGGCGGCAGCCATTGGCAGTCATATGGTGCAGCAATTTTTGGTCAATACCCAGCAATCCCCTAAGCAATGTTTTAAATGTGGCCAGCCAGGACATTTCGCTCGACAATGCTTTAAAAATAACATCAGTGGGGTCCATTTTGCTCCGCCCAACCAGCAGCATAAACCTTCTAGCCCCTGTCCTCGCTGCAGGCGCGGATATCATTGGGCCAAGTATTGTAGAAACGTCCCAGGAAATAATAATTTTTTTACAAGCAAATAATAATTTTCCGAAATGAGGGGCCAGCCTCAAGCCCCGCGACAAATCTTGGAGGCAGTCAATTTTGTCCCAGCCAGCAGCACGGCAACTCCCTCCCATCCTCCGAACAGCCAAAATCTTGCTTCCCCCGATTGGACCTCTGTCCCGCCACCCACACAGTATTAACTGAGGAGGCGGGCTCACAAACTGTTGCCACTAACTTTACGGGGCCTCTCCCTCCTTCCAATGTTGGGCTTGTGCTCGGAATTGCTAGCAGCAATGTTCCTTCACTACAAGTTTCCCCGGGTCTTATTGATGAAACATTTGCTGGCGTGGTTCAAGTCTTGGCAAAATCAACTAAAGGAATAGTTATGTTAAATACTAATCAGATTATTGCTAAGTTAGTTTTAATTCCCACTACTCTCCCTTGGACTCTAATAAATTAGCTTTTTGGGTACGCTCCATCACTGATCAAAAACTGTCCCTAACACTTTGGTTGGACAAAAAACCTTTTCAAGGGCTTATAGACACTGGTGCTGGCGTTACCATTATTGCTGAACAGCACTGGCCTAAATCATGGCCTACTTCAGAAACCTTTACCAACCTACAGGGAATAGGACAAAGCAGTAATCCCAAAGTTCCAAGTACATATCCTGGAAGGATGAGGAAGGGAACTCCGGAATTGTTAAGCCATTTGTGTTGCCCCATTTACCTTTTAATTTGTGGGGCCATGACCTACTGTCACAAATGCAAGTCATTATGTGTAGTCCTAATTCTACTGTTAATGCTATCACTGGGCTTCGTCCCTGGTACAGGGTTGGGAAAACTTAATACTGGTATTGCTAAACCTATTAATCTAAAGGCTCATCAAGGCACAAGAGGCCTTGGAAATTTTTAGTCACGGCCATTGACTTACCTGCACCCCATGCTGATCCCATTGTCTGGAAATCCTACATGCCTGTCTGGGTGGATCAATGGCCACTAACATCAGAAAAGTTTTGTGCATTTTAGCAGTTAGTGCAGGAACAGTTAAATGCTGGACACATTTCGGAAAGCAATTCTCCTTGGAATACTCCCATTTTTGTTATTAAAAAGAAATCTGGAAAATGGAGGTTACTTCAGGATTTGCGAGAAGTTAACGCCACTATGGTAATTATGGGGTCTTTACAGCCAGGCTTGCCCACTCCGGTAGCTATTCCTACCGGATACTAAAAAGCAATTATTGATTTAAAAGACTGTTTCTTTACTATTCCATTGCCCCCCCCCCACCCCGATCGAAAATGACTTGCCTTCAGTGTTCCATCTATCAACTTTAAAGAACCTATGAAGCATTTTCAATGGAACTTTCTCCCACAGGGAATGGCCAGTTCTCCATATCTTTGCCAAAAATTTGTTTCCCATGTTTTACAGCCAGTTAGAACTGCTTGGCCTCAAATATATATCATCCATTATATGGATGACATTCTCCTTGCAGGCCAGGACAGCACACAAGTGCTTTCCTGTTTTAAACAACTATGTGATTGCCTTAGTAAGGCTGGTCTTTGTACTGCACCTGAAAAAGTCCAGCTGTAGGAACCTTACACTTATTTAGGTTTTAAACTTCACCCTAACAAGATTATTAATCGGCAGGCTTCCATTCATGCTGAGCAATTAAAAACCTTAAATGTTTTTCAAAAACTGTTAGGTGATATCAATTGGCTGCATCCCTATTTGAAGTTAAGCACTGGAGAACTAAAACTGCTTTTTGATATTTTAAAGGGAGACCCTCAACCCATGTCACCCCACAGCCTTATGCCTCAAGCTTTACAAGCACTACAAATAGTAGAAACTGCAATAGCCCAACAGTTTGTAACACAAATTAATTACTCTTTACCCTTGCAACACATAATATTCAATACGCAAATCACGCCTACAGGATTATTTTGGCAAAGTAACCCCATTATGTGGTTGCATTTGCCTTCATCACCAAGCAAAGCCCTTAAGCCTTATTATGAGACAGTTGCTGATTTAATTATTTTGGGCAGAACAAATAGCCGTAAATATTTTGGCATTAATCCTGCTATTATTGTACAACCTTACACCCAAGGACAACTTACGTGGCTGTTTCAAAACTCAGACGAGTGGGCTACTGCCTGTGCTTCATTTTTAGGAACTCTAGGGAACCATTACCCCCCTAACAAGCTTGTTCAATTTTGTAAATTGCATGCTGTAGTGTTTCCTAAAATAACCAGGTCACAACCTTTAAGTAATGCTCATCTGGTCTTTACTGACGGCTCTTCAAATGGCACCGCTGCCTATGTCATCAATAACCAAACCTTCAGAGTTATCACCAATCATACCTCGGCACAATTGGTGGAATTGCACGCTTTAATTGAAGTTTCTTCCCAAGCCCCCCATATGCCTTTGAATATAATTAGCGAGATTGCTTATTTGGTCAACTCTGTACCTTTATTAGAGACTGTTGCCCAAGTTAAGCCTGTTTCTGCTGGAGCAACCTTGTTTGCCACATGTCAAAAACTCATATTACAAAGAACCGCCCCTTTTTATTTGGGCCACATCAGGGCACATTGGGACCTACCAGGACCCCTTGTGGAAGGAAACAGAATGGCTGACACAGCCTCCCAAATGAATCGCCATTGCAACAGCTATTGTAACCAATAAGGTATCTTTAGCACAAGAGGCCCACAATTTACATCACCTTAATGCTCATACTTTAAGGCTCATGTTTCAAATTACTAGGGAACAAGTCAGACAGATTGTAAAAAATTATAAAAATTGGATTACCCATCTTCCTGTGCCTCACTAAGGAATTAATCCTAAGGGGCTTGCACCCAACCTGCTTTGGCAGATGGACGTCACTCATCATTCAGAATTTGGTACTTTAAAGTACATTCATGTTTGCATTGATACCTTCAGTGAATTTATACTTGCCTCTCTTCAGTCGGGAGAGGCCACCAAGCACGTTATAGCCCATCTTTTACACTGT
The DNA here is from genome assembly GCA_004026705.1 of Nesogale talazaci. Taxonomy (NCBI): domain Eukaryota; kingdom Metazoa; phylum Chordata; class Mammalia; order Afrosoricida; family Tenrecidae; genus Nesogale; species Nesogale talazaci. The sequence goes on from PVJH01005880.1 coordinate 27,877, forward strand.
TTTTCTATATTGGGCAAGCCTAAGCAAATTAAGACTGAAAATGGTCTAGGTTATACTGCCAAGGCCTTTCAAAGGTTCTGTGCTACATTACAAATACAACACACAACTGGAATTCCATACAATCCGAAAGGCCAGGGAATGGTAGAGAGAGCTCATCTTTCTATAAAAACCATGATTTCCAAAGTCAAAGGCACCAATTGGTGTTCTAACAGGAACACACCGCGCAATATATTGTGTGATGTGCTTTTTATAAAAAACTTTCTCGTGTTGGAAAAAGACGGCAAGTCAGCTGCAAACCGCTTTTGGCATGGTGGTACACAAACTCCGTTTGCTATGGTCAAATGGAAAGACCCCATTGACAATGTCTGGCACGGACCAGATCCCGTGCTTGTTTGGGGAAGAGGATCTGTTTGTGTATTTTCTCAACAACAAAATGCTGCTAGATGGCTACCAGAACGACTGGTAAGACAAATTGATAACAAGTTACCGTCCAGGAAGGAAAACTCCTCCTGAGAAAGCCTTTATTCTTTTGTCTTGTAGATGCAGTGGAGTGATCAATGTGACAACCTTTTTTAACCTTATATTGCTGGGCACCACCGCCCTAATTTCGGCCATAGTATTGGCGGCAATTATTCCTGAAAACTGGACCATCTCACAATGAAGCTTCCTTATTGTTCTTTTTCTTTTTTATTGTTATTTTTTGCTAGCCTTGTGCTGTGTTTGGCTCTAAAGTTTTAGTTTTAATTGGTGGCCAGTATAAGTTTTGATCATGATTGCGTGAAATTTTGTCTTTTTTGTTTCAACCTTGCTTTGTTTTTTGTGGACCATTAATGCTACCCATGTTGAGCCAAACAATAAAATCACCTCCCCAACATCCTGGAGATTTTTTCTTAGTGAAAATTTTACTAATGTGCCACACCATAAAGAGGGCATTACTCAAAACCCGAACCGCAGAGGACCTCAAGGCCATATCCTGGCCACCACTACTTTTCCTCCTACTGGTTGCCCCATTCCTCTAACTTTAAATTTCACCTTTTTTAGAGGAAGCTACAAACATAGAGATGGTAGTGGCGACCCCGTCAGTAAGAACATTGAAGGTCGGGGACTACTTTGTTTTCTTTATGACCAATTTAAACCCTCCTGCAATACTTCTTGGGTTCAGGAGAGTGTTGGTTGTCGATGGAAATCCTGCTGACTTCATTACATACATACTAGGGTCCTTGACTTCGCCAAAAAGTGTTTTTCTTGGACAGGCACCCAATATGTAATCATTGTTCCTGATCCAAATCATGATCATTGGACTAGTTAAGTCCCTGGCACCTGGTATCTCCAGTACTGGGACGACTATCCTTACTCTAAAATTTACATTTGTTTCCCGGGACACACTATGCCTTCCCCGCAATCCATGTGGTTTTGGACCCCAAACCACACGGCTTCCTTGGACACCATATGTCTTCCCTGAAACCATCCGGTTGAGGGCCCACAACAATATGGTTTCCCGGGACACCGTATGCCTTCCCAGAAATCGGTATGTTGTGGGACCCAAACCATATGGTTTCCCAGGACACAGTATGCCTTCCCCACAAACCGTACGGTTGCGGGCCCCAAACCATATGGTTTCCCGGAACACCCTATGCCTACCTCGCAAACCATATGGTTGCAGGTCCCCACCATATGGTTTCCTGGGACACCGTAAACATTCTTTCCAAACCATCCGGTTCGAGCCCCCAACCATATGGTTTCCAGGGACACCATATGCCTTCCCCGCAAACCATCTTGTTGCGGGCCCCCTACCATATGGTTTCCTGGTACATCCTATTCTGTCCTCGCAAACCATCCGGTTGTGGACCACAAACCATATGGTTCCCCGGGACACCCTACACCTTCCCCGCAAACCATGCAGTAGTGGACACCAACAACATGGTTTTCCAGGACACTGTATGTCTTCCCCGAAACCATACGGTTGCGTGCCCCCAAACATATGGTTTCTGGGGTCACCCTATGCCTTCCCCGCAAACAATACGGTTGTGGGCCCACAACCATATTGTTTCATGGTACACCCTATGCCTTCCCTGCAAACCATGCGGTTTCGGGCCCCCAACCATATGGTTTCCCTGGACACTGTATGCCTTCCCCGAAACCATATGGTTGAGGGCCCTCAACCATATGGTTTCCCGGGACACCATATGCCTTCCCAGCAAACATATGGTTGTGTGCCCCCAACCTTATGTTTTCCCGGGACACCATAAGCCTTCCCTTCTAACCATATAGTTGCGGGTCCCCAACCATATTGTTTCCCAGGACACCATATGCCTTACCCACAAACCATCCTGTTGCGGGCCTCTAACCTTATGGTTTCCCAAGACACCGTAAATTTTCCCCATAAACCATAAGGTTGCGGGCCCCCAACCATAATGTTTCCCAGGACACCATATTCCTTCCCCACAAACCATCCGGTTGTGGGCCCCCAATGATAAGAATTCCCGGGACATCCTATGCTTTCCTGGCACACCATCTGGTTCCAGGCCCCCAAACATATGGTTTCCAGGGACACCATATACCTTCCCGTAATCCATGTGGTTGCGTGTCACCAACCATATAGTTTCCAGGGACACCGTATTCCTTCCCCAAAACCATAAGGTTGCAGGACCCCAACCATATGGTTTCCCGGGACACCATAAGCCTTCCCCGCAAACCATAGGATTGCAGGCCACCAAGCATTTGGTTTCCCGGGAGACCGTATGCCTTCGCCACAAACCATTTGGTTGTGGAACCCCAACCCTATGGTTTCCTGGGACAATCTATGCCTTCACCACAAACCATCCGTTGGAGGAACGAAAACCTTATGGTTTCCTGGGACACCATATGCCTTCCACGCAAACCATGCGGTTGCTGGCCCCCAACCATGTTGTTTACCGGGACACCATATACCTTCCCCAAAATCATGCAGTTCTGGGGCCCCAACCATATGGTTTCCCAGGACACCATAAGCTTTCCCCACAAACCATATGGTTGTGGGCCCCCAACCACTTGTTTTCCTATATCACCATATGCCTTCCCGGCAAATCATCCAGATGCGGGCCCCAACCATACGGTTTCCTGGGACACAGTATGCCTTCCCCGCAAACCATGTGGTTTGGGGCCCAGAACCATATGGTTTCTCAGGAAACCGTATGCCTTCCCTGAAACCATATGAATGCGGGATCCCAACCATAAGGTTTCCTGGGACACCTTTTGTATTCACCGCAAGCCATATGGTAGTGGGGCCCCAAATATATGGTGTCCTGGGACTCTATATGCCTTCTCTGCAAACCATACGGTTGTGGGCCCGCAATCATATGGTTTCAGGGGAAACTGCATGCCTTCCCCGAAACCATACGGATGCGGGATCCCAACCATAAGGTTTCTTGGGACACCCTTTGGCTAACCTGCAAAATATACGGTTGCAGGCTCCCAACCATATGGTTTCCTGGGACACCGTATGCCTTCCCCGCAAACCGTACGGTTGCGGGACCCAAAACACATCGTTTCCCAGCACACCGTATGCCTTCGCCGAAACCATCTGATGGGGGCCCCCAACCATATTGTTTCCCAGGACAACCTATGCCTTCCCCCCAAACCATCTGGTTGTGGGTTGTGGGTCCCCAACCATATGGTTTCCCGGGACATCATATGCCTTCCCCGAAAACATACACTTGCAGGCCTCCAACCATATGGTTTCCTGTCTGGAGCCATCCAGCCCGGACAAGCTTGACCTTGCTACAGTCACTAGTCTGAACTCTGTTACTGTTTGTTGCCTGAGCTTAGTAGTCTATTATCTTTATAACAGTAAACAGCCCTGCCCTTCGAAGTTCAACTTGCAGACTTGCTAACCTTCACTTGTCAGTAACTATATGCTAATCACCTAAGACTAGTAGTCTGTTATCTTTATAACTGTAAACAGCCCTGCCCTTTGAAGCCTGACTTTCAGACGTACTGACCTTCACTTGTTAACATGCTAATTACCTAGGTTTATAGATAAGACATTTCTGCTTGTCTTGATTTGCATCTTTGTGATTGGTTGCTATAAGTTGCCCGCTTCACTCCTGTATACCCTTATTAGCATACGGACGTCTTTGAGGACTACAGCCCCTTTTGCGCATCATATTTGGCACTCGTCTAGGATTGGCCCCCTGTTGACTTTACCTTATTAACATGAGCTGTGACCTTTACTCCTGACATTGACTATATTTACCCTAAGTTTTGCTCCAATAAACGAGACTTGATCAGAATCCTGTCTTGTCTCCATTTCTCACGTCTCCTGTCCCCCCAATTCCCGTTCCTCCTTCCAGGACTTGTGAATTACGGACCCACAGGCCGGGACAGTTTCCCAGAAACCGTAAGCCTTCCCCACAAACCATACGGTTGCGGGCCTCCAACCACATAGTTTCCCGGGACACTGTATGGCTCCCCCGCAAAACCATAAGGTTGCATGCCCCCAACCACATGGTTTCCCGGGACACCATATGCCTTCCCCGCAAACCATATGGTTCAGGCACCCAACCATGTGGTTTCCCGGAACACCCCATGTCTTCCCTGCAAACCATGCAGTTGCTGGCCCCGAACCATATTGTTTCCCAGGACAACATATACCTTCCCAGAAACCATGCGGTTGGGGAGCCCCAACCACATGGTTTCCCAGGACACCTTAAGCCTTCCCCGCAAACCATCCGGCTGCGGGCCTCCAACCATTTGGTTTGCTAAGTCATCATACACCTTCCTGGCAAATCATCTGGATGCGGGCCCACAATCATCTGGTTTCGCGGGACACCGTATGCCTTCCCAGCAAACGGTACGTTGCGGGACACAAACCATATGGTTTCCCAGGACACCATATGCCTACCCCACAAACCATATGATTTCAGGCCCTCAATCATATGGTTTCCCGGGACACTATAAGCATTCCTTCCAAACTATCCGGTTGTGGGCCACAAACCATATGGTTTCCCGGGACACCCTACACTTTCCCAGCAAACCATGCGGTTGCGGGCACCCAACAATATGATTTTCCGGGACACTGTATGTCTTCCCTGAAACCATATGGTTGCGTGCCCCCAACATATGGTTTCCCTGGACACCATATCCCTTCCCCGAAACCATACGGTTGAGGGCCCACAACCATATGGTCTCCCGGGACACTGTATGCCTTCCCAGCAAACCGTATGTTTTCGTGGCCCCAAACATATGGTTTCCTGGGACACCATAAGCCTTCCATGCTAACCATACAGTTGCAGGTCCCCAACCATATTGTTTCGCAGGACACCATATGCCTTACCCAAAAACCATCCTGTTGCGGGCCTCCAACCCTATGGTTTCCCGAGACACCATGTGCCTACTCCGCAAACCATACGGTTGCAGGGCCCCAACAACATGGTTTCCTGGGACACCATATGCCTTCCCCACAAACCATGCAGTTGAGGGCCCTTAACCATATGGTTTCCCGGGACACCATATGTCTTCCCAGCAAACCGTACAGTTGCAGGTCCCCAACAGTATTGTTTCCCAGGACACCATATAGCTTACCCACAAACCATCCTATTGTGGGCCTCCTAACATATGGTTTCCCGGGACACCGTGAGCTTTCCCTGTAAACCATAAGGTTGCAGGCCGCCCACCGTATTGTTTCCAGGAACACCATATTCCTTCCCCCCAAATCATCCGGTTGTGGGCCCCCAACCTTATGGTTTCCCGGGACACGGTATGCCTTCCCCGTAAACCATCTGGCTGCGGGTCCCCAATGATATGATTTCCCGGCACATCCTATGCCTTCCCGGCACACCATCTGGTTCTGGGCCCCTAAACATATGGTTTCCCGGGACACCATATGCCTTCCCCCCAAACCATCAGGTTGCAGGCCCAGAACCTGATGGTTTCCTGGGACACCATATTCCTCCCCCACAAACCATCCGATTGTGGGGACCCAACGATATGATTTCCCGGGACATTCTATGCCTTCCCAGCACAACATCTGGTTCCGGGTCCCCAAACATATGGATTCCCAAGACACCGTATTCCTTCCCGAAAACCATACAGTTGCGGGACCCCAACCATATGGTTTCCCGGGATACCATAAGCCTTCCCCGAAAATTATACGGTTGCAGATCCCCAACCATATGGTTTCGCGGGACACCATATGCCTAACCCGCAAACCATTGGGTTGCATACCGCCAAGCATTTTGTTTCCCGGGAGACCACATGCCTTCGCCGCAAACCATCCGGTTGTGGACCCCCAACCCTATGGTTTCCCGGGAAAATCTATGCCTTCACCACTAACCATCCGGTGGAGGAACCAAAACCATATGGTTTCCCGGGACACCATATACCTTCCTGAAACCATGAGGTTGCGGGGCCCCAACCATATGGTTTCCCGGGACACCATAAGCCTTTCCCATAAACCATGCGCTTGTGGGCCCACATCCATATGGTTTCCTGAGAAACCATATGCCTTCCCCGCAAACCATCTGGTTGTGGGCCCCAAACCATATGTTTTCGGGGTACACCCTATGCCTTCCCCGCAAACCATGCGGTTTCTGGCCCCCAACCATATATTTTCCCAGGAAAATGCATGCCTTCCCCGAAACAATACAGATGCAGGATGCCAACCACATGGTTTCCCAGGAAACCCTATGCCTTCTCCACAAACTATCCGGTTGCGGGCTCCCAAACATATGGTATCCCGGGACACCCTATGCCTTACCCACAAACCATCCGGTTGTTTGACTCCAACCATATGGTTTCCCGGGACACGATATGCCTTTCCCTCAAGCCATCGGCTAGTGTGCCCCCAACCATATGCTTTTCTGGGACATCATATTCCTTCCCCGAAAACATACAGTTGTGGGCCCCCAACCATATGGTTTCCTGGGACACCTTATGCCTTCCCCGCAAACCACCCTGTTGCGGGCCCCCAACCATATGGTTTCCCGGGACATCCTATTCCTTCCCCGCAAACCATCCGGTTGTGGGCCACAAACCATATGGTTTCCCGGGACACCCTACACATTCCCCGCAAACCATGCAGTTGGGGGCACCCAACAATATGGTTTTCCAGGACACCGTATGTCTTCCCTGAAACCATATGGTTGCATACCCCCAACAATATGGTTTCGGGCACACCGCATGCCTTCCCTGAAACCATACGGTTGAGGGCCCACAACCATATGGTTTCCCGGGACACTGTAAGCCTTCCCTGCTAACCATACGGTTGCGGGTCCCCAATCGTATTGTTTCCCATGACACCATATGCCTTACCCACAAACCATTCTCTTGCAGCCCTCCAACCAAATGTTTTCCCAGGACACCGTAAGCTTTCCCCGCAAACCATAAAGTTGCGGGGCCCCAACCATATTGTTTACCGGGATACCATATTCCTTCCCCCCAAACCATCTGGTTGGGGCCCCAGAACCATATGGTCTCCTGGGACATCATATTCCTCCCCCACAAACCATCCAGTAGTGGGCCCCCAACGATACGATTACCCAGGACATCCTATGCCTTCCCGGCACAACATCTGTTTCCGGGCCCACAAACATATGGTTTCCCTGGACATGACACACCTTCCCCGAAAACCATGCGGTTGCGTGTCAGCAACCATAGGGTTTCCCAGGACACCGTATGCCTTCCCCAAAACCATATGTTTGAGGATCCCCCAACCATATGGTTTCCCGGGACACCATATGCCTTCCCCACAAACCATCGGGTTTTGAACCGCCAACCATTTGGTTTCCCAGGGGACCGTATGCCTTTGCCACAAACCATACGGTTGTGGACCCTCAACCCTTTGGTTTCTTGGGAAAATCTATGCATTCACCACAAACCATCTGGTGGAGGAACCAAAACCATATGGTTTCCCAGGACACCATATGCCTTCCCCACTAACCATGCGGTTGCTGGCCCCCAACCATATAGTTTCCCGGGACACCATATACCTTCCCTGAAACCATGCAGTTGCGGGGCCCCAACCATATGGTTTCCTGGGACACTATGAGCCTTCCATGCAAAGCATACGGTTGCGGGCTCCCGAACCATTTGTTTTCCTAAGTCACCATATGCCTTCCGGCAAATTATCCGGATGCGGGCCCCCAAACATATGGTGTCCTGGGACACCATATTCCTTCTTGGCAAATCATACAATTGCGGACCACAAAACATATTGTTTCCCAGGACACCCTATGCCTTCCCCGCAAACCATGCCGTTGCAGGCCCACAAGCATATGCTTTCCCAGGAAGCCGTATGCCTCCCCAAAACCATATGGATGCGGGATCCCAACCATATGGTTTCTTGGGACACTGTTTGGCTTCCCTGCCAATTATATAGTTGCGGGCCCCCAACCATATGGTTTCCTGGGACACCGTATGCCTTCCACGAAATCATCTGGTTGGGGGCCCCCAACAATATGGTTTCCCGGGACACCGTAAACATTCCCCACAAACTATACAGTTGCGGGCCCCCAACCATATGGTTTCCCGGGACACCCTATGCCTTTCCCACAAACCATCCGGTTGTGGGCCCCATACCATATGTTTCCGCGGTACACCCTATGCTTTTCCCGCAAACCATATGGTTGTGGGGCCCCAACCACATGGTCTCCCAGGACACCATTTGCCTTTCCCACAAACAATACGGTTCAGGCACCAAACTATATGGATTTCCGGAATACCCTATGCCTTCCCCACAAACCGTGCAGTTGCTGGCCCCAACCATATCGTTTCCCGGGAGACAATATGCCTTCCTGGAAACCATGTGGTGTTGGTCCCCAACCACATGGTTTCCCAGGACACCGTAAGCCTTCCCTACAAAAAATCAGGGTGTGGGCCGCCAATTATTTGGTTTGCTAAGTCACCATACGCCTCCCAGAAAATCATCTGGATGCGGACCACCAACCATATGGTTTGCCAGGACATAATATGCCTTCCACGCAAAACAGCCGGTTGTGGGCCCCCAAACTAATGGTGTCCTAGGACACCTTATGCCTTCTCCACAAACCATACGGTTGCGGGCCCCAAACCACATTGTTTCCCGGGACACACTATGCCTTCCCTGCAATCCATGTGGTTTTGGACCCCAAACCATATGGTTTCCTGGGACAATGTTTGCCTTCCCCAAAACCATCCGGTTGAGGACTCACAACAGTATGGTTTCCCGGGACACCATGTGCCATCCCAGCAAATGGTATGTTGCGGGACCCAAACCATACGGTTTCCCAGGACACAGCATGCTATCCCCGCAAACCATACAGTTGTGGGCCCCCAACCATATGGTTTCCCTGGACACCGTATGCCTTCCCCGAAACCATACGGTTGAGGGCCCACAACCATATGGTTTCCCGGGACACCGTATGCCTTCCCAGCAAACATACGGTTGTGTGTCCCCAACCATATGGTTTCCCGGGACACTGTAATCCCTCCCTGCTAACCATACAGTTGTGGGTCCCCAACCGTATTGTTTCCCAGGACACCATATACCTTACCCACAAACCATCGGCTTGCGGGCCGCCAAGCATTTGGTTTCCCCGGAGACCATATGTCTTCGCAGCAAACCATCTGGTTGTGGACCCCCAAACCTATGGTTTCCCAGGAATATCTATGCCTTCACCACAAACCATCCGTTGGAGGAACCAAAATCATATGGTTTCCCAGGACACCATATGCCTTCCACGCAAACCACCCGGTAGCTAGCCCCCAACCATATCATTTCCTGGGACACCATATACCTTCCCTGAAAACATGCGGTTGTGGGAACCCAACCATATGGTTTCCCGGCAAACAGTAATCCTTCCTTGCAAACCATACAGTTGCGGGCCCCCAACCAATTGTTTTCCTATGTCACCATATGCCTTCCCGGCAAATCATCGGATGTGGTCCCCCAACCATACGGTTTCCTGGGACACAGTATGCCTACCCCGCAAACCACAGGGTTGCTGGCCCCCAAACATATGGTGTCCTGGGACACCATATTCCTTCTCTGCAAACCATATGGTTGCGGGCCCCAAAACATATGCTTTCCCAGGACACCCTATGCCTTCCCCGAAAACCATGCGGTTGTGGGCTCGCAACCATATGGTTTCTCGGGAAAACGTATGCCTTCCCCAAAACCATATGGATGTGGGATTCCAACCATATGGTTTCCCAGGACACCGTTTGTCTTCCCCGCAAACCATATGGTTGCAGGGCCCCAAATATATGGTGTCCTGGGACTCCATATGCCTTCTCCACAAGCCATAATGTTATGGACCCCAAACCATATTGTTTCCCAGGGCACCCTATGCCTTCCCTGCAAACCATGCAGATACGGGCCCGCAATCATATGGTTTCCCGGGAAACCACATGCCTTCCCCGAAACCATACGGATGCAGGATCCCAACCATAAGTGTCCAGAGCCATGCAGCCCAGACATGCTTGACCTTGCTACAGTCAGTAGTCTGAACTGTTTGTTGCCTGAGCTTAGTAGTCTATTATCTCTATCTTTATTTATTTATTAATTTATATTATCTTTATAAGTGTAAACAGCCCTGCCCTTTGAAGCTTAACTGGCAGACTTGCTAACCTTCACTTTTCAGTTAACTATATGCTAATCACCTAAGAGTAGTAGTCTGTTATCTTTAAACTGTAACTGTAAACTGTAAACAGTAACTGTAAACTGCTAACTGTAACTGTAAACAGCCCCTTTTGCGCCCTTATTTGGCACTCGTCTAGGATTGGCCCCCTGTTGACTTTACCTCATTAGCATAAGCTGTGACCTTTACTCCTGACCATTGGCTATATATACCCTGAGTTTTGCCCCAATAAACGAGACTTGATCAGAATCCTGTCTTGTCTCCATTTCTCGTGTCTCCTGTCCCCCCAATTCCTGCTCCTCCTTCCAGGACTTGCGAATTACGGACCCGCAGGCTGGGACACATAAGGTTTCTCGGGACACTGGCTTCCCTGCAAACTATACGGTTGCGGACCCCCAACCACATGGCTTCCCGGGAAACTGTAAGCCTTCCCCACATATCATACGGTTGAGGGCCCCCAAACACATGGTATCCCAGGACACCGTATGCTTTCCCCGCAAACCATACGGTTCATGCACTCAACCATATGATTTCGCAGAACACCCTATGCCTTCCCCGCAAACCATGCAGTTGCTGGCCCCCAACCATATCGTTTCCCAGGACAACATATACCTTCCCCAAAACCATGCGGTTGGGGGGCCCCAACCACATGGTTTCCCAGGACACCTTAAGCCTTCCCCGCAAACCGTCCGCCTGTGGGCCGCCAACCATTTGGTTTGCTAATTCACCATACACCTTCCTGGCAAATCATCTGGATGCGGGCCCCCAAACATATGGTTCCCGGGACACTGTATGCTTTCCCAACAAAGGGTACGTTGCGGGACCCAAACAATATGGTTTCCCAGGACACCGTATCCCTACCCCACAAACCATATGGTTTCGGGCCCCCAATCAAATGGTTTCCCGGGACACTGTAAGCCTTCTTTCCAAACCATCCGGTTGCGGGCCCCCAACCATATGGTTTCCCAGGACACCCTATTCCTTCCCCGCAAACATCTGGTTGTGGGTCACAAACCATATTGTTTCCTGGGACAACCTACACCTACCCCACCAACCATGCAGTTTCGGGCACCCAACAATATGGTTTTCTGGGACACTGTATGTCTTCCCCGAAACCATACGGTTGCGTGCCCCCAAACATATGGTTTCCGGGAACACCCTATGCCTTCCCCGCAAACAATATGGTTTCGGGCCCACAACCATATTGTTTCGCGGTACACACCATGCCCTCCCCACAAACCATGCGGTTTCGGGCCCCCAACCATATGGTTTCCCTGGACACTGTATGCCTTCCCCAAAACCATATGGTTGAGGGCCCACAACCATATGGTTTCCCGGTACACTGTATGCCTTCCCAGCAAACCGTACAGTTTTGTGCCCCAAAACATATGGTTTCCTGGGACACCATAAGCCTTCCCTGCTAACCATACTGTTGCAGGTCCCTAACCGTATTGTTTCCCAGGACACCATATGTCTTACCCACAAACCATCCTGTTGCGGGCCTCTAACCGTATGGTTTCCCGGGACACCGTAAGCTTTCCCCGCAAACCATAAGGTTGCGGGCCACCAACTGTATTGTTTCCTGGAACACCATATTCCTTCCCCCCAAATCATCTGGTTGTGGGCCCCCAACCTTATGGTTTCCCGGGACACGGTATGCTTTCCCTGTAAACCATCCAGTTGCGGGCCCCCAATGATATGATTTCCCAGGACATCCTTTGCGTTCCCGGCACACCATCTGGTTCTGGGCCCCCAAACATATGGTTTCTCAGGGCACCGTATGCCTTTCCCCAAAATGATCTGGTTACGGGCCCAGAACCATATGGTTTCCTGGGACACCATATTCCTCCCCCACAAACCATCTGATTGTGGGCCCGCAACGATATGATTTCCCGGGACATCCGATGCCTTCCTGGCACACCATCTGGTTCCGGGCCCCCAAACATATGGTTTCCCGGGACACTATATACCTTCCCCATAATCCATGCAGTTGCATGTCACCAACCATACGGTTTCCAGGGACACCGTATTCCTTCCCCAAAACCATAAGGTTGCCGGACCCAAACCATATGGTTTCCCGGGATACCATAAACCTTCCCCAAAAACCATATAATTGCGGATCCCCAACCATATGGTCTCCTGGGACACCCTATGCCTTACCCAAAACCATCAGGTTGCGGACCGCCAAGCATTTGGTTTCCCAGGAGACCATATGCTTTCACCGCAAAACATCTGGTTGTGGACCACCAACCCTATGGTTTCCCGGGACAATCTATGCCTTCACCACTAACAATCCGGTGGAGGAACCAAAACCATATGGTTTCCCGGGACACCATAAGCCTTCCCCGCAAACCATACGGTTGCAGAACCCAAGCCATTTGTTTCCTAAATCACCCTAAGCCTTCCCCCAAACCATGAAGTTGCGGGCCCGCAACCATATGGTTTCCCGGGAAACCGTATGCCTTCCCCGAAACCATACGGATGCGGGATCCCCACCCGTATGGTTTCTCGGCACACTGTTTGGCTTCCCTGCAAACTATACGTTTGGGGGCCCTGAACCCTATGGTTTCCTGGGACACCGTATGCCTTCCCCACAAACCATACGGTTGCCGGACCCAAACCATATGGTTTCCCAGGACACCCTATGCCTTCCCCGAAACCATACAGTTGCGGACCCCAACCATACAGTTTCCTGGGACAATGTAAACATTACCCGCAAACGATACAGTTGCGGGCCCCCAACCGTATTGTTTCCTGGGACACCGTGTGGTTGTGTATACCAACGATATGATTTCCCGGGACATCCTATGCCTTCCCGGCACACCATCTGGTTCCGGACCCCGAAACATATGATTTTTCGGGACACCATATACCTTCCCCATAGACCATCTGGTTGCAGGCCCCCAACTATATGGTTTCTCGCAACACTGTATGCCTTCCCCGCAAACCATATGGATGTGGGCCCCCAACAACATGGTTTCCTGGCACACCCTATGCCTTCCCCACAAACCATCGCGTGGCGGGCCGCAAACCATTTGGTTTCCCAGTTGAACGTATGCCTTCCCCGCAAATCATCTGGTTGTGGACCCCCAACCCTATGTTTTCCTGGGAAAATCTAGCCTTCACCACAAACCATCCAGTGGAGGAACCAAAACCACATGGTTTCCAGGGACACCATATGCCGTCCCCGCAAACCATGCGGTTGCTGGCCCCCAACCATTTGTTTTCCTAAGTCACCATATGCCTTCCCAGAAATCATCCGGATGCGGGCCCCCAACCATACGGTTTCCCGGGACACAGTATGCCTTCCCCGCAAACCATCGGTTGCGGGCCCCCAAACATATGGTGTCCTGGGACACCATTTTCCTTCTCCGCAAACCATACGGTTGTGGGCCCCAAAATATAGTGTTTCCCAGGACACCCTATGCCTTCCCCTCAAACCATGCAATTGCGGGCCCACAACCATATGGTTTCTCGGGACACGGGATGCCTTCCTTGAAACCATACAGATGCAGGCTCCCAACCATATGGTTTCCCGGGACACCATTTGTCTTCCCCGCAAACTATCCGATTGTGAGCCCCCAAATATATGGTTTCCCGGAACACCCTATGCCTTACCCACAAACCCTCCAGTTGTGGGCACCCAACCATATGGTTTCCAGAGACACCATATGCCTTCACCGCTAACCATCCAGTTGTGGATGCCCAGCCATATGGTTTCCCGGGACACCCTTTGAATTCCCCGAAAACCATCCAGTTGCGGAACCCCAACCATATGGTGTCCCGGGACAACGTATGCTTTTTCTGAACCATGCGGTTGCAGCCCTACAACCATATGGTTTCCCGGGACACCGTAAGCCTTCCCCGCAAACCATACGGTTACGGGCCCCCAACCATTTGGTTTCCTAAGTTACCATATGCCTTCCCGTCAAACCGTCCAGTTGCAGGCCCCCAACTATATGGTTTCCCATGACACAGTATGCCCTAACCGCAAACCATATGGATGCAGGCCCCCAACAACATGGTTTCCTGGCATACCCTATGCCTTCCCCGCAACCATACGGTTGAGGGCCCCCAACCACATTGTTTCCCGGGACACCCTATGCCTTCTCCGCAAACCATGTGGTTTCTGGCCCCCAACCATATGTTTTCCCAGGAAAACGCATGCCTTCCCCAAAACCATACGGATGCGGGATCCCAACCAGATGGTTTCCTGGGACACCATATGCCTTCCCCACAAGCCATCCGGTAGTGGGCCCCCAACCATACGCTTTTCCGGGACATCATATTCCTTCCCCGAAAACATACAGTTGTGGGCCCCCAACCATATGGTTTCCCGGGACACCGTAAGCCTTCCTCGCAAACCATGCGGTTTCGGGCCCCACACCATATGGTTTCCCTGGACACTGTATGCCTTCCCCGAAACCATATGGTTAAGGGCCCACAACCATATGGATTCCCGGAACACCATATGCCTTCCCAGCAAACGGTACATTGCAGGACCCAAACCATATGGTTTCCCAGGACACCATATGTTTTCCCCACAAACCATATGGTGGTGGACCCCCAACCATATGGTTTCCCGGGACACCGTTTGTCTTCCCCACAAACCATATGGTTGGGGGCCCCTAACCATATGGTTTCCCGGCACACCTTATACCTTCAACGAAACCTTAAGTTTGCAGGTCCCCAACAATATGGTTTCCCGGGACACCGTAGGCATTCCTTCCAAAATATCCAGTTGCGGGCCCCCAACCATATGGTTTCCCGGGACACCATATGCCTTCACCGCAAAACATGCGGTTGCGGGCTTGCAACCATATGGTTTCCCGGGACACCGTGTGCCTTTCCCGCAAAACATCTGGTTGCATGTACCAACGATATGATTTCCTGGGACAGCCTATGCCTTCCCGGCACACCATCTGGTTCCGGACCCCAAAATATATGATATCTCGGGACACCATATACCTTCCCCGTAAACCATGCAGTTGCGGGGCCCCAATCATATGGTTTCCCAGGACACCATAAGCCTTCCCTGTATGGTTGCAGGTCCCCAACCATTTGGTATCCTAAGTCACCATATGCCTTCCCGGGAAATCATCCGGATGCGGGTCCCCAACCATACGATTTCCCGGGACACAGTATGCCTTCCCCGCAAACCATATGGTTGCGGGTCCCTAAACGGTGTTGCGGGAAACCTCCGCAAACCATATGGTTGCGGGCGCCCAACCATATGGTTTCCAGAGACAACGTATGCCTTAACTGCAAACCATCGGGTTTCAGGCTGCCATCCATTTGGTTTCCCAGGACACCATATGCCTTTGCCGCTGACCATCCAGTTGCCGACCCCCAACCATATGGTTTTCCGGGACACCCTTTGCATTCCCCCGCAAACCATACTGTTGTGGAACCCCAGCCATATGGTTTTAGGGGACACCATATGCCTTCACCGCAAAACATGCGGTTGCAGGCCCCCAACCATATCGTTTCCCGGGACACCATATGCCTTTCCCGAAACCATGCTGTTGCAAACCCACAACCATATGGTTTCCCAGGACACCGTAAGCCTTCCTCACAAAACATCTGGCTGCGGGCTGCCAATCATTTGGTTTGCTAAGTCACCATACACCTTCGCGGCAAATCATCTGGGTGCGGGCCCACAACCATATGGTTTCCCGGGACATAGTATGCCTTCCATGCAAAAGAGCCGGTTGTGGGCCCCCAAATATATGGTGTCCTGGGACACCGTATGCCTTCCCCGAAACCATCCGGTGTGGGTCCCCCAACCATATGGTTTCCCACCACACCGTTTGTCTTCCCCGCAAACCATACGGTTGCGGGCCCCCAAATATATGGTCCTGGAACACCATATGCCTTCTCTGCAAACCATACTGTAACCTTACATTCCCCCAACCATAAGTTTTCCCGGGACACCGTAAGCCTTCCCTGCTAACCCCATGGTGGCGGGGCCCAACCGTATTGTTTCCCAGGACACCATATGCCTTATCCACAAACCATCCTGTTGCGGGCCCCAAACTATATGGTTTCCCTGGACACTGTATGCCTTCCCCGAAACCATACGGTTTAGGGCCCACAACCATATGGTTTCCTGGGACACCATAAACATTCCTTCCAAACCATCCTGTTGCGGGCCCCCAACCATATGGTTTCCTGGGACATCCTATTCCTTTCGCACAAACCATCCGGTTGTGACCCACTAACCATATGGTTTCCTGGGACCCCCTACACCTTCCCAGCAAACCATGCGGTTGCGGGCACCCAACACTATGGATTTCCGGGACACTGTATGTCTTCCCCAAAACCATACGGTTGCGTGCCCCCAACCATATGGTCTCCGGGGACACCCTATACTTTCCACGCAAACAATACAGTTGCAGTCCTGCAACCTTATTGTTTCGTGGCACACCCTATGCCTTCCCCGCAAACCGTGCGGTTTCAGGCCCCCAACCATATGGTTTCCTGGGACACCGTAAGCCTTCCCTGTTAACCATATGGTTGCGGGTTCCCAATCGTATTGTTTCCCAGGACACCATACGCCTTACCCACAAACCATCTTGTTGCGGGCTTCCAACCGAATGGTTTCCCGGGACACCGTAAGCTTTCCCCGCAAACCATCTGGCTGAGGGCCGGCAACCATTTGGTTTGCTAAGTCACCATACGCCTTCCCAGCAAATCATCTGGATGCGGGCCCCCAAACATATGGTTTCCCGGGACATAGTATGCCTTCCACGCAAAACAGCCGGTTGCGGGCCCCCAAACATATGGTGTCCTGGGACACCATATGCCTTCTCCACAAACCATATGGTTGCGGGCCACAAACCATATTGTTTCCCGGGACACCCTATGCCTTCCCCGCAAACCATGTGCTTCGGACCCCAAACCATATGGCTTCCCGGGAAAATCTATACCTTCACCACAAACTATCTGGTGGAGGAACCAAAACCATATGGTTTCCAGGGACACCATATGCCTTCCCCGCAAACAATGAGGTTGCTGGACCCCAACCATATTGTTTCCCAGGACACCATATACCTTCCCCGAAACCATGCGGTTGCGGGCTCACAACCATATGGTTTCTCAGGAAAACTTATGCCTTCCCCGAAACCATACGGGTGTTGCATCCCAACCATATGGTTTCTTGGAACACTGTTTGGCTTCCCTGGAAATTATATGGTTGTGGGCCGCCAACGATATGGTTTCCTGGGACACTGTATGCCTTCTCTGCAAACCGTACAGTTGCGAGACCCAAACCATATGTTTTCCCACGACACCGTATGCCTTGCACGCAAACCATGCGGTTGCGGGACCCTAAAAGTATGGTTTCCCAGGGCACCCTATTCTTTCCCCGAAACCATATGGTTGTGGACCCCCAACCATATGGTTTTCTGGGACACCATAAACATTCCCCGCAAACCATACGGTTGCGGGCCACAATGGTATTGTTTCCCGGGACACTGTGTGCCTTTCCAGCAAACCATCTGGTTGTGTGCCCCAACAATATGATTTCCCAGTACATCCAATGCCTTCCCGGCACACCTTCTGGTTCCGGGCCCCGAAACATATGATTTCTCGTGGCACCATATACTGTCCCTGTAAACCATGTGGTTAGGGGCCCCCAACCATATGGTTTCCCGGGACACCCTATACCTTCCCCGTAAACCATCCTGTTGTGGGCCTCAAATCATATGTTTCCGCGGTACACCCTATTCCTTCCCCGCAAACCATACGGTTGCAGGCCACAAACCATATTGTTTCCCGGGACACCCTATGCCTTCCCGGCAAACCAAGTGCTTCAGACGCCAAACCATATGGTTTCCTGGGACAATGTATGCCTTCCCCGAAACCATCCGGTTGAGGGCCCACAACCATATGGTTTCCTGGGACACCGTATGCCTTCCCAGCAAATGGTGCACAGCTGGACCCAAACCATATGGTTTACCAGGACACCGTATGCCTTCCCCCCAAACCATAAGGTTGCAGGCCCTGAACCACATGGTTTCCTGGGACACCATAAGCATTCCTTCCAAACCATCCGTTTGCAGGCCCCCAACCATATGGTTTCCGAGGAAACCATATGCCTTCCCCGCAAACCATCCAGTTGCGTGCCCCCAACCATATGGTTTCCCGGGACATCCTATTCCTTCCCCGCAAAACATCCGGTTGTGGGCCACAAACAATATGGTTTCCTGGCACACCCTACACCTTCCCCACAAACCATGCGGTTCCAGGCACCCAACAATATGGTTTTCTGGGACATTATATGTCTTCCCCAAAACCATACGTTTGCGTACCCACAACCATATGGTTTCCCAGAACACCGAAAGCCTTCCCCGCAAACCATAGGGTTGTGGGCCCCCAACCACTTGTTTTCCTAAGTCACCATATGTCTTCCCGGCAAATCATCCGGATGCGGGCCCCCAACCATACGGTTTTCCGGGACACAGTATGCCTTCCCCACAAACCATAGGGTTGCGGGCCCCCAAACATATGGTGTCCTGGAGCACCATATGCCTGCTCCACAAACCATATGGTTGAGAGCCACAAAGCATATTGTTTCCCAGGACACCCTATGCCTTCCCCGCAAGCCATGCAGTTGCAGGCCTGCAGCCATATGGTTTCTTGGGAAATCATATGCCTTCCCCGAAACCATACAGATGCGGAATCCCAACCATATGGTTTCCCGGGACAATGTTTGTCTTCCCCGCAAACCATATGGTTGAGGGCCCCCAAATATATGGTGTCCTGGAACACCATATGCCTTCTCTGCAAACCATACTGTTTTTGGACCCAAACCATATTGTTTCCCGGGACACACTATACCTTCCCCGCAAACCATGCGGTTGCGGGCCTGCAACCATATGGTTTCTTGGGAAACCGTATGCCTTCTCCGAAACCATATGGGTGCGGGATCCCAATCATATGGTTTCTCGGCACACCATTTGGCTTCTCTGCAAACTATACGGTTGGGGGCACCCAACCATATGCTTTCCTGGACAGCATATGCCTTCCCCACAAACCATATGGTTGCCGGACCCAAACCATATGGTTTCCCAGGACACTGTATGCCTTCCCCTCAAACCATCCGGTTGCAGGCCCCCAACCATAAGGTTTCCCGGGACACCGTAAACATTCCCCGCAAACCATATGGTTGCGGGCCCCCAACCATATTGTTTCCTGGGACACCGTGTGCCTTTCCCACAAACCATCTGGTTGCGTGTACCAACGATATGATTTCCCGGGACATCCTATGCCTTCCTGGCACACCATCTGGTTGCGGGCCCCCAACCATTTCGTATCGTACATCACCATATGCCTTCCTGGTAAATCATCTGGATGCAGGCCCCCAAACATATGGTTTCCCGGGACACAGTATGCCTTCCCCGCAAACCCTACGGTTGCGGGCCCCCAACCAAATGGCTTCCTGGGACATCCTATTCCTTTTCCACATACCATCTGTTTGTGGGCCACAAACCATATGGTTTCCTTGGAAACCCTACACCTTCCCCGCAAACCATGCAGTTTGGGCACCCAACAATATGTTTTTCTGGGACACCGTATGTCTTCCCTGAAACCATACGGTTGCGTGCCCCCAACCATATGGTCTCTGGGGACACCCTATACCTTCCACGCAAACAGTACGGTTGCGGGCCCACAACCATATTGTTTCGCGGAACACACTATGCCTTCCACACAAACCATGCGGTTTTGGGCCCCCAACCATATGGTTTCCCTGGACACCGTATGCCTTCCCCGAAACCATATGGTTGAGGGCCCACAACCATATGGTATCCCGGGACACCATAAGCCTTCCCTGCTAACCATATGGTTGCGGGTCCTCAACCATATTGTTTCCCAGGACACCATATGCCCTACCCACAAACCATTCTGTTGCCGGCCTCCAAGTGAATGGTTTCCTGGGACACCGTAAGCTTTCCCCGCAAACCATAAGTTTGCGGGCCCCCAACCGTATTGTTTCCCGGGACATCATATTCCTTCCCCCAAATCATCCAGTTGTGGGCCCCCAACAATATGGTTTCCCGGGACACAGTATGCCTTCCCTGTAAACCATCTGGTTGCGGGCCCAGAACCATATGGATGGTTTCCTGGGACACCATATTCCTCCCCCACTAACCATCCAGTTGCTGGCCCCCAATGATATGATTTCCCAGGACATCCTATGCCTTCCTGGCACACCGCTAGTTCTGGGCTCCCAGCCATATGGTTTCCCGGGACACCGTGTGCCTTCCTGCGAAACCATCTGGTTGCAGGCCCAGAACCATATGGTTTCCTGGGACACCATATTCCTCCCCCACTAACCATCTGGTTGTGGGCCCCCAATGATATGATTACCAGGGACATCCTATGCCTTCCCGGCACACCATCTGGTTCCGGGCCACCAAACATATGGTTTCCCTGTACACCATATACCTTCCCTGTAAACCATGCTTTTTGGTGTCACCAGCCATATGGTTTCCAGCGACACCGTATTCCTTTCCCGAAACCATAAGGTTGCAGGACCCCAACCATATGGTTTTCTGGGATACCTTATGCCTTCCCCGCAAACCATCAGGTGGCGGGCCACCAACCATTTGGTTTCCCAGGAAAGCGTATGCCTTCGCCACAAACCATGCAGGTGTGGACCCCCAACCCTATGGTTTCCCGGGAAAATCTATGCCTTCACCACATATCATCCGGTGGAGGAACCAAAACCATATTGTTTCCAGGGACACCATATGCTTTCCCCGCAAACCATGCGGTTGCTGGCCCCCAACCATATCGTTTCCTGGGACACCATACACCTTCCCCGAAACCATGCGGTGGTGGGGCCCCAATCATATGGTTTCCCGGGACACCATACATCTTCCCCACAAACCATACGGTTGTGGGCCACCAACCATTTGTTTTCCCAAGTCAACCTATGCCTTCCCGGCAAATCATCTGGATGCGGTCCCTCAACCATATTGTTTCCCGGGACACAGTATGTCTTCCCTGCAAACCATATGGTTGCGGCCTCCAAACATATGGTGTCCTAGGACACCATATTCCTTCTCCGCAAACCATACGGTGGTGGGCCCCAAAACATATTGTTTCCCAGGACACCCTATGCCTTCCCCGAAACCATACGGGTGCGGGATCTCAACCATATGGTTTGTCGGGACACTGCTTGGCTTCCCTGTGAATTATACAGTTGCGGGACCCCAATCATATGGTTTTCCTGGGACACCGGATGCCTTCCCCACAAACCGTACGATTGTAGGACCCAAACCATATGGTTTCCCAGGACACTGTATGCCTTCCCCTCAAACCTCTGGTTGCAGGCCTCCAACCATATGGTTTCCCGGGACACCGTAAACATTCCCTGCAAACCAAACGATTGCGGGCCCCCAACCGTATTGTTTCCTGGGACACCGTGTGCCTTTCCCACAAACCATCTGGTTGCGTGCCCCAACGATATGATTTCCCGGGACAGCCTATGCTTCCCGGCACACCATCTGGTTCTGGGCCCCGAAACATATGATTTCTCAGGACACCATATACCTTCCCTGTAAATCATGCGGTTGCTGGCCCCCAACCATATGGTTTCATGGTACACCCTATGCCTTCACCACAAACCATCCTGTTGTGGGCCCCAAATCATATGTTTACCTGGTACATCCTATGCCTTCCCCACAAACCATACGGTTGTGGGGCCCCAACGACATGGTCTCCCGGGACACCATATGCCTTCCCCGCAAACCATACGGTTCAGACACCCAACCATATGGTTTCCCGGAACACCCTATGCCTGACCCGCAAACCATGCGGTTGATGGCCCCCAACCATATCGTTTCCCGGGAGACCATATACCTTCCCCAAAACCATGTGGTTGAAGGCCCCAACCACAAGGTTTCCCAGAACACCGTAAGCCTTCCCCACAAAACATCCGGCAGCGGGCTGCCAACCATTTGGTTTGCTAAGTCACCATACGCCTTCCGGCAAATCATCTGGATGCAGGCCCACAACTATATGGTTTCCTGGGACATAGTATGCCTTCTGCGCAAAAGAGCCGGTTGTGGGCCCCCAAATATAGGGTGTCCTGGGACACCCTATGCCTTCGGCACAAGCCAGATGGTTGTGGGGCCCCAACCACATGGTCTCCCAGGACACCATATGCCTTCCCTGCAAACCATACAGTTGCTGGCCCCCAACCATATCGTTTCCCAGGAGACCATATACCTTACCCGAAACCATGTAGTTGGGGGGCCCCAACCACATGGTTTCCCAGGACATCGTAAGCCTTCCCTGCAAACCATCTGGCTGAAGGCTGCCAACCATTTGATTTGCTAAGTCACCATATGCCTTCTCAGAAAATCATCTGGATGCGGGCCCCCAACCATATGGTTTCCCGGGACATAGTATGCCTTCCCTGAAACCATCCAGTTGAGGGCCCACAACCATATGGTTTCCCGAGACACAGTATACCTTCCCAGCAAATGGTACCCAGTGGGACCGAAACCACATGTTTTCCCAGGACACCATATGCCTTCCCTGCAAACCATACGGTTGTGGGCCCTGAACCATATGGTTTCCTGGGACACCATAAACATTCCTTCCAAACCATCCAGTTGCGGGCCCCCAACCATATGGTTTCCTGGGACATCCTATTCCTTCCCTGCAAACCATCCGGTTGTGGGCCACAAACTATATGGTTTTCCGGGAGACGCTGCACCTTAAAACCATGCAGTTCCGGGCACCCAACAATATGGTTTTCCGAGACACTATATGTCTTCCCCAAAACCATACGTTTGCATGCCCCCAACCATATGGTTTCTGGGGACACCCTATGCCTTCCCCGCAAACAATATGTTTGTGGGCCTGCAACCATATTGTTTCACGGTACAACCTATGCCTTCCCCGTAGACCATGCGGTTTCAGGCCCCCAACCATATGGTTTCCCAGGACACCATATGACTTCCCAGCAACCATACGGTTGCGTGGCCCCAATCATATGGTTTTCCGGGACACCATAAGCCTTCCCTGCTAACCATACGGTTGCGGGTCCCCAACCGTATTCTTTCCCAGGACACCATATTCCTGCCCCACAAACCATCCGGTTGTGGGCCCCCGAACGATATGAATTCCTGGGACACCCTATGCCTTCCTGGCACACCATCTGGTTCTGCGCCCGCAAACATATGGTTTCCTGGGACACCATATACTTTCCCCATAAACCATGCGTTTGTGTGTCACCAACCATATGGTTTCCAGGGACACCATATATCTTCCCCCAAACCATAAGGTTGCGGGACCCCACCATATGGTATCCCGGGACACCGTATGCCTTCCCCGCAAAACCTCATGTTTCGTGCTGCCAAGCAATTGGTTTCCCGGGAGACCATATGCCTTCGCCGCAAACCATCTGGTTGTGAACCCCCAACCCTATGGTTTCCAGGGAAAATCTATGCCTTCACCACAAACCATCTGGTGGAGGAACCAAAACCATATGGTTTCCCAGGACACCATGTGTGCTCCCTGCAAACCATGCGGTTGCTGGCCCCCAACCATATGGTTTCCCAGGACACCATATGCTTTCTGCGAAACCATGCGGTTGCGGGGCCCCAACCATATGGTTTCCCGGGACACCATAAGCCTTCCCCACAAACAATAGGGTTGCGGGCCCCAAACCATTTGTTTTCCTAAGTCACCATATGCCTTCCTGGCAAATCATCCGGATGCGGGCCCCCAACCGTACAGTTTCCCAGGACACAGTATGCCTTCCCCACTAACCATAAGGTTGCGGGCGCCCAAACATATGGTGTCCTGGGACACCATATTCCTTCTCCGCAAATCATACGGTTGAGGACCCTAAAACATAGTTTCCCAGGACACCCTATGCCTTGCCTGCAAACCATGCGGTTGCAGACCTGCAACCAAATGCTTTCTTGGGAAATCGTATGCCTTCCCTAAAACCATATGGATGCGGGATCCCAATCTTATGGTTTCCTGGGACACCGTTTGTCTTCCCCGCACACCATACGATTGCGGGCCCCCAAATATATGGTGTCCTGGAACACCATATGCCTTCTCTGCAAACCATACTGTTTTGGGCCCCAAACCATATTGTTTCCCAGGACACCCTATGCCTTCCCCACAAACCATGCGCAACCATATGGTTTCCCGGGAAACCGTATGCCTTCCCCGAAATCATACGGGTGCGGGATCCCAACCATATGGTTTCTCAGCATACCGTTTGGCTTCCCTGCAAACTATACGGTTGGGGGCCCCCAATCATATGGTTTCCTGGACACCGTATGCCTTCCCCGCAAACCGTATAGTTGCCGGACCCAACCATATGGTTTCCCAGGACACTGTATGCCTTCCCCTCAAACCTCCGGTTGCGGGCCTCCAACCATATGGTTTCCCAGGACACTGTATGCCTTCCCCTCAAACCTCCAGTTGCAGGCCTCCAACCATATGGTTTCCCGGGTCACCCTATGCCTTCCCTGAAACCATATAGTTGCGGGCTCCCCACCATAAGTTTTCCCCAGACACCGTAAACATAACCCGCAAACCAAATGGTTGCGGGCCCCCAACCGTATTGTTTTCTGGGACACCATGTGCCTTTCCCGCAAACCATCTGGTTGCGTGCCCCAACGATATGATTTCCTGGGACATCCTATGCCTTCCCGGCACACCATCTGGTTCTGGGCCCCGAAACATATGATTTCTCGGACACCATATACCTTCCCTGTAAACCATGCGGTTGCTGGCCCCAACCATATGGTTTCCTGGTACACCCTATGCCTTCCCCGCAAACCATCCTGTTGTGGGCCCCAAATCATATGTTTCCATGGTACATCCTATGCCTTCCCCACAAACCATACGGTTGTGGGGCCCCAACCACATGGTCTCCCGGGACACCATATGCCTTCCCTGCAAACCATATGGTTCAGGCACCCAACCATATGGTTTCCCGGAACACCCTCTGCCTGACCCCCAAACCATGTGATTGCTGGCCCCCAACCATATCATTTCACGGGAGACCATATACCTTCCCTGAAACCATGTGGTTGCGGGCCCCAACCACATGGTTTCCCAGGACACCATTAGCCTTCCCCAGAAAACATGCGGCTGCGGGCCGCCAAACATTTGGTTTGCTAAGTCACCATACACCTTCCCGGCAAATCATCTGTATGCGGGCCCACAACCATATGGTTTCCCAGGACATAGTATGGCTTCTGTGCATAAAAGCCGGTTGTGGGCCCCCAAAATATGTGGTGTCCTGGGACACCATATGCCTTCTCCGCAAACCATACAGTTGTGGGCCCCAAACCATATTGCTTCCCAGGACACCCTATGCCTTCCCCGCAAACCGTACAGTTGCGGGACCCAAACCATATGGTTTCCTGGGACACCGTAAACATTCCCCACAAAACATACCATTGCAGGCCCCCAACCGTATTGTTTCCCGGCACACCGTGTGCCTTTCCCGCAAACCATCTGGTTGCATGCCCAACGATTTGATTTTCCGGGACACCCTATGCCTTCCCGGTCACAACATCTGGTTCCGGGCCCCGAAACATATGATTTCTTGGGACACTATATACCTTCCCCATAAACCATGTGGTTGCGGGCCCCAACCACATGGTCTCCCGGGACACCCTATGCCTTCCCCGCAAACCATCCGGTTGTGGGCCCCAAACCATATGTTTTCGCAGTACACCCTATGCCTTCCCTGCAAACCATGCGGTTTCTCGCCCCCAACCATATGGTTTCCCAGGAAACTGTATGCCTTCCCCGAAACCATACGGATGCGGGATACCAACTATATGGTTTCCCGGGACACCTTATGCCTTCCCCGCAAACTATCCGGTTGCGGGCCCCCAAACATATGGTTTCCTGAGACACCCTATGCCTTCCCCCGAAATCATCCGGTTGTGGGCCCCCAACCACATGGTTTCCCGGGACACCGTAGGACTTTCCCGCAAACCATAAGGTTGCGGGCCCCAAACACATGGTTTCCTGGGACACCGTATGCCTTCCCCACAAATGATACAGTTCAGGCACCCAAACATATGGTTTCCCAGAACACCCTATGCCTTCCCGGCAAACCATGCGGTTGCTTGCCCCCAACCATATCGTTTCCCAGGACACCATATACCTTCCCCGAAACCATCCGGTTGTGGGCCCCAACGATATGATGACCCGGGACATCCTATGCCTTCCCGGCACACCATCTGGTTCCAGGCCTCCAAACATATGGTTTCCCCGTACACCTTTTACCTTCCCCATGAACCATGCAGTTTCGTGTCACCAACCATATGGTTTACAGGGACACCATATTCCTTCCCCAAAACCATAAGGTTGCAGAAACCCAACCATATGGTTTCCCGGGTCACCATAAGCCTTCCCCGCAAACCATCGGGTGGCGGACCGCCAACCATTTGGTTTCCCAGGAGACCGTATGCCTTCACGGTAAGCCCTCCGTTTGTGGACCCCCAACCCTATGGTTTCCCGGGAAAATCTAAGCCTTCACCACAAATAATCCGGTGTAGGAACCAAAACCATATGGTTTCCAGGGACACCATATGCCTTCCCCACAAGCAATGAGGTTGCTGGACCCCAACCATATCGTTTCCCGGGACACCATATACCTTCCTCGAAACCCTGCGTTTGAGGGGCCCCAACCATATGGTTTCCCGGGACACTATGAGCTTTCCCCACAAACCATACGGTTGTGGGCCCCCCACCATTTGTTTTCCTAAGTCACCATATGCCTTCCCGGCAAATCATCCGGATGCGGGCACCCAACCATACGGTTTCCCAGGACACAGTATGCCTTCCCCACAAATGATACGGTTGCGGGCCCCCAAATATATGGTGTCCTGGGACTTCATATTCCTTCTCCGCAATCCATAAGGTTGTGGGCCCCAAAACATATTGTTTCCCAGGACACCCTATGCCTTTCCCGCAAACCATACGGTTGCGGGATCCCAAGCATATGGTTTCCCGGGACACCGTTTGTCTTCCCCGCAAACCATACGATTGCGGACCCCCAAATATATGGTGTCCTGGGACACCATATGCCTTCCCAGCAGCCATACAGTTGCGTGGCCCCAACCATATGGTTTCCTGGGCCACCGTAAGCCTTCCCTGCTAACCATATGGTTGCGCGTCCCCAACCATATTGTTTCCCAGGACACCATATGCCTTACCCACAAACCATCCTATTGCAGGCCTCCAACCGTATTGTTTCCCGGGACACCGTAAGCTTTCCCTGCAAACCATAAGGTTGTGGGACCCCAACCGTATTGTTTCCCAGGACACCATATTCCTGCCCCACAAACCATCCGGTTGTGGGCCCCCAACGATGTGAATTCCAGGGACATCCTATGCCTTCCTGGCACACCATCTGGTTCAGGGCCCGCAAACATATGGTTTCCCGGGACACCATATACCTTCCCCATAAGCCATGCGGTTGCGTGTCACCAACCATATGGTTTCCAGGGACACCATATATCTTCCCCCAAATCATAAGGTTGCGGGACCCCACCATATGGTTTCCTGGGACACCATAAGTCTTCCCCGCAAACCATATGGTTATGGTCCCCAAACATATGGTTTCCTAGGACACCATAAGCATTGCCCGCAAAACCTCCTGTTGCGGGCTGCTAAGCATTTGGTTTCCCGGGAGACCGTATCCCTTCACTGCAAACCATCCAGTTGTGCCTTCACCACAAACCATCCGGTGGAGGAACCAAAACCATATGGTTTCCCGGGACACCATATGCGTTCCCCTCAAACCATGCGGTTGCTGGCCCCCAACCATATCGTATCCCGGGACACCATAAACCTTTCCCGAAACCATGCGGTTGCGGGGCCCCAATCCTATGGTTTCCTGGGATATCATAAGCCTTCCCCGCAAACAATAGGGTTGCGAGCCCCCAACCATTTGTTTTCCTAAGTCACCATATGCCTTCCCGGCAAATCATCTGGATCCGGGCCCCCAACCATACGGTTTCCCAGGACACAATATGCCTTTCCCACAAACCATAGGGTTGCAGGCCCCCAAATATATGGTATCCTGGGAAACCATATGACTTCTCCACAAACCATACATTTGTGGGCCCCAAACAATATTGTTTCCAGGGACACCCTATGCCTTCCATGCAAATCATGCGGTTGCGGGTCCGCAACCATATGGTTTCCCGGGAAACCGTATGCCTTCCCCGAATCCTTACGGATGCAGGATTCCAAACATATGGTTTCTAGGGACAACATTTGGCTTCCCTGCAAACTATATGGTTGTGGGCCCCCAACCATATGGTTTCCTGGGACACCGTAAACATTTCCCACAAACCATACCATTGCGGGCCCCCAACCGTATTGTTTCCCGGGACACTGTGTGCCTTTCCCGTAAGCCATCTGGTTGCATGCCCCAACGATATGATTTCCCTGGACATCCTGGGCCTTCCTGGCACAACATCTGGTTCCGGGCCCTGAAACATATGATTTCTTTGGACACCATATACCTTCCCCATAAACCATGTGGTTTTGGGCCCCCATCCATATGGTTTCCCAGGACACCATACGTCTTCCCTGCAAATTATCCGGTTGTGGGCCCCCAACCATATACCTTCCCAGGAAACTGTATGCCTTCCCTGAAACCATACGGATGAGGGATCCCAACCATATGGTTTCTCAGGACACCCTATGCCTTCCCCGCAAACCTTCTGGTTGTGGGCCCCCAACCATACGTTTTCCCAGGACATCGTAGGCCTTTCCCTTAAACATACGGTTCCAGGCCCCCAACCACATGATTTCCCGGGATACCGTATGACTTCCCCGCAAACCATAAGGTTGCGGGCCCCCAAACACATGGTTTCCCGGGACACCATATGCCTTCCCCGTAAACTATGTGTTTGCGGGCCCCCAACCATATGGTTTCCCGGGATACTGTATACCTTCCCCGAAAACATATGGTTGCGGGCACCCAACCATATGGTTTCCTGGGACATCATATGCCTTCCCAGCAAACCGTACGGTTGCGGGACCCAAATCATATGGTTTCCCAGGAGACTGTATGCCTTCCCCGCAAACCATCCGGTTGCAGGCCCCCAACCAGATGGTTTCCAGGGACACCATATGCCTTATCCCCAAACCATCTGGTGGCTGTACCCCAACCGTATGGTTTCCCGGGCCACCCTATGCCTTCTCCGCAAACCATAAGGTTGCAGGCCCCCAACCATATGGTTTCCCGGTACACCCTATGCCTTCCCTGCAAACCATCCGGTGGCACACCCCCAGCCATATGGTTTCCCAGGACACCATATGCCTTCCCCACAAACCATACTTTTGTGGGCCCCCAACCATATGATTTCCCTGGACACCATATTCTTTCCCCCAAAACCATCCGGTTGTGGGCCCCCAACCATATGGTTACCTGGGACACCATATGCCTTCCCCGTAAACCATCCACTTGCGGTCCCCCAATGATATGATTTCCAGGGACATCCTATGTCTTCCCGGCACACCATCTGTTTCCCGTCCCCCAAACATATGGTTTCCTGGGACACTGTATACCTTCCCCGTAAACCATGCAGTTGTGGGAACCCAACCATATGGTTTCCCAGGATACCTTATACCTTCCCCGAAACCATACAGTTGCAGGCCCCAACCATATGGTTTCCCGGGACACTGTAGGCCTTCCCCGCAAACCATTGGGTTGAGGGCCACCAACCATTTGTTTTCCTAAGTCACCATATGCCTTCCCAGCAAATCAACCGGATGCGGTCCCCCAACCATATGGTTTCCCGGGACACACTATGCCTTCCCCGCAAACCATACAGTTACGGGCCCCCAAATATATGGTGTCCTGGACACCATATGCCTTCTCCGCAAACCATATGTTTGTGGGCCCTAAACCATATTGTTTCCCAGGACACCCTATGCCTTCCCCGCAAACCATGCGGTTGTGGGCCCGCAACCATATGGTTTCCCGGGAAACCGTATGCCTTCCCTAAAACCATACGGGTGCGGAATCCCAACCATGTGGTTTCTCGGGACACTGTTTGGCTTCCCTGCAAATCGTATGGTTGTGGGGCCCCAATCATATGGTTTCCCACGACACTGTATGCCTTGCAAGCAAACCATCCGGCTGCGGGCCCCTAACCATATGGTTTCCCAGGACACCATAAACATTCCTCGCAAACCATACCGTTACGGGCCCCCAACCGTATTGTTTCCCAGGACACCG
This sequence comes from Nesogale talazaci, assembly GCA_004026705.1. Classification (NCBI taxonomy): domain Eukaryota; kingdom Metazoa; phylum Chordata; class Mammalia; order Afrosoricida; family Tenrecidae; genus Nesogale; species Nesogale talazaci. The sequence goes on from PVJH01005880.1 coordinate 58,729, forward strand.
TGTGCCTTTCCCGCAAACCATCTGGTTGCATGTACGAACGATATGTCTTCCCAGGACATCCTATGCCTTCCCGGCACACCATCTGGTTCCGGGGCCCAAAACATGTGATTTCTCCATACACCATATACCTTTTCTGTAAACCATGTGGTTGTGGGCCCCCAACCATATGATTTCCCGGGATGCCCTATGCTTTCCCCGCAAACCATCAGGTTTTGGGCCCCATACCATATGTTTCCGCGGTACACCCTATGCCTTCCCTGCAAATCATACGGTTATGGGCCCCCAACCACATGGTCTACCGGGACACCATATGCCTTCCCCACAAACCATACGGTTGCTGGCCCCTAACCATATCGTTTCCCTGGAGACCATATACCTTACCTGAAACCGTGTAGTTGCACATGGTTTCCCAGGACACCGTAAGCCTTTCCCACAAACCATCTGGCTGAGGGCCACCAACGATTTGGTTTGCTAAGTCACCATATGCCTTCCCAGCATATCATCTGGATGCGGGCCCCAACCATATGGTTTCCCGGGACATAGTATGACTTCTGCGCAAAACAGCCTGTTGTTAGCACCCAAACCTGTGGTGTCCTGGGACACCATATGCCTTCTCTGCAAACCATACGGTTGTGGGCCCCAAACCATATTGTTTCCCGAGACACCCTATGCCTTCCCCGCAAACCATGTGGTTTCAGACCCCAAACCATATGGTTTCCCTGGACACCGTATGCCTTCCCCAAAACCATTTGGTTGTGGGCCCCCAACCATATGGTTTCCTGGTACACGGTATGCCTTCCCCATAAACCATTCGGTTGCGGGCCCCCAATGATATGATTTCCCGGGACATCATACGCCTTCCCAGCACACCATCTGGTTCCTGGCCCCCAACCATATGGTTTCCCGGGACACCATGTGACTTGCCCCCAAACCATCTGGTTGCGGGCCCAGAACCATATGGTTTCCCGGGACACCATATTCCTCCCCCACAAACCATCCGGTTGGGGGCAACCAATGATATGATTTTCCGGGACATCCTATGCCTTCCTGGCACAACATCTGGTTCCGGGCCCCCAAACATATGGTTTCCCCGTAGACCATATACCTTCCCTGTAAACCATGCGGTTGCGTGTCACCAACCATATGGTTTACAGGGACACCGTATTCCTTCCCCAAAACCATAAGGTTGCGGGACCCCAACCATATGGTTTCCCAGGTCACAATAAGCCTTTCCCACAAACCATACGGTTGCGGGTCCCCCAACCATATGGTTTCCCAGGACACCGTATGCCTTCCCCGCAAACCATCGGATTGCAGGCCACCAACCATTTGGTTTCCCAGGAGATTGTATGCCTTCGCCGCAAACCATCCGGTTGTGGACCCCCAACGCTATGGTTTCCCGGGACGATCTATGCCTTCACCACAAACCATCCGGTGGAGGAACCAAAACCATATGGTTTCCCAGGACACCATATGCCTTCCCCGCAAACAATGAGGTTGCTGGACACCAACCATATTGCTTCCCGGGACACCATATACCTTCCCCGAAACCATGCAGTTGCGGGGCCCCAAACCATATGGTTTCCCGGGACACTATGAGCCTTCCCTGCAAACCATACAGTTGCGGGCCCCCAACCATTTGTTTTCCTAAGTCACCATATGCCTTCCTGGCAAATCATCCAGATGCGGGCCCCCAACCATACGGTTTCCCGAGACACAGTATGCCTTCCCCGCAAACCATATGGTTGCAGGCCCCCAAATATATGGTGTCCTGGGACACCATATGCCTTCTCCGCAAACCATGCGGTTGTGGGCCCCAAAACATATTTTTTCCAAGGACACGGTATGCCTTCCCCACAACCATGCATTTGCGGGCCCACAACCATATGGTTTCCAGGGACACCATAAGCCTTCCCCGCAAACCATCTGGCTGCGGGCCACCAACCATTTGGTTTGCAAAGTCACCATTCGTCTTCCCGGCAAATCATCTGGATGCGGGCCCCCAACCATATGGTTTCCTGGGACACTGTATGCCTTTCCAGCAAATGGTACATTGCGGGACCCAAACCATATGGCTTCCCAGGACACCGTATGCCTTCTCCGCAAACTATGTGGTTGCGTTCCCACAACCATATGGTTTCCCGGGAAACCGTTATGTCTTTCCCGATACCATACGGATGCAGTATCCCAACCATATGGTTTCTCGGGACACCGTATGCCTTCCCCGCAAACCATTCTGTTGCCGGCTCCCAACCATTTGGTTTACCAGGACACCCTATGCCTTCCCCGCAAACCATACAGTTGTGGGCCCCCGACATTATGGTTTTCTGGGACACTGTATATCTTCCCCAAAACCATAGGGTTGCGTGCCCCCAACCATATGCTTTCCAGGGACACCTTAAGCCTTCCCCGCAAACCATACAGTTACGGGCCCCAATCCGTATTGTTTCCCAGGACACCATATGCCTTACCCACAAACCATCCTGTTGCGGGCCCCAAACCGCATGGTTTCCCGGGACACTATAAGCCTTCCCCCAAACCATACAGTTGTAGGCCCCCAACCGCATTGTTTCCTGGGACACCATATGCCTTCCCTCCAAACCATCCGGTTGCGGGCCCCCAACCTTACGGCTTCCCGGGACACCATATTCCTTCCCCCCAAATGAACCGGTTGTAGACCCCTAACAATATGATTTTCCGGGACATCCTATGCCTTCCTGGCACATCATCTAGTTCCGGTCCCCCAAACATATGGTTTCCCGGGACAGCATATACCTTCCTGTAAACCATGCGGTTGCGTGTCACCAACCTGATGATTTCTCGGGACACCGTATTCCTTCCCCAAAACCATACGGTTGTGGGTCCCCAACCATATGGTTTTCGGGACACCGTATGCCTTCCCCGCAAACCATCGGGTTGCGGGCCACCATCCATTTGGTTTCCTAGGAGACCATATGCCTTTGCCGTGAACCATACGGTTGTGGACCCCCAACCATATGATTTCCCGGGACAATCTATGCCTTCACCACAAACCATCCAGTTGCAGAACCACCACCATATGGTTTCCCGGGACACCCTATGCCTTCCCCACAAACCATGCCGTTGCTGTCCCCCAACCATATCGTTTCCCAGGACACCATATACCTTCCCAGCAAATCACGCGGTTGCTGGCCCCAAAACTTATCGTTTCCCGGGACACCATACACCTTCCCCGAAACCATACTGTTGTGGGGCCCCAACCATTTGCTTTCCTAAGTCACCATATGCCTTCCCGGCAAATCATCCGGATGCAGGCCCCCAAACATATGGTTTCCCGGGACACACTATCCCTTCCCTGCAAAACATACAGTTGTGGGCCCCCAAACATATGGTGTTCTGGGACACCATATGCCTTCTCGGCAAACCATATGGTTGTGGGCCCCAAACCATATTGTTTCCCTGGACACCCTATGCCTTCCCTGCAAACCATTCGGTTGGGGGCCCACAACCATATGGTTTCCCGGAAAACCCTGTGCCTTCCGCGAAACCATACGGATGCAGGATCCCAACCATATGGTGTCCCAGGACACTGTATGCTTCCCCGCAAACCATCCGGTTGTGGGCCCCCAACCATATAGTTTCCCGGGACACCATATGCCTTCCCTGAAACCATACGTTTGTGGGCCCCCAACCATATGGTTTCCCGGGACACCGTAAGCCTTCCGCGTAAACCATACTGTTGCAGGCCCCCAACTATACTGTTTCCGGGACACCGTATGCCTTACCCGCGAACCATCCGGTTCCGGACCCACATCTGTATGGTTTCCTGGGACACCCTATGCCTTCTCTGCAGACCATAATTTTGCAGGCCCCCAACTATATGGTTTCTCGGGACACCCTATGCCTTCCCTGCAAACCATCTGGTTGCGGACCCCCAACCATATATTTGCCCGGGACACCCTATGCCTTCCCTGCAAACCATCCGGTTGCAGACCCGCAACCATATGGTTTCCCGGGACACCATATGCCTTTCCCGAAACCATATGGTTGCAGGCCCCCAGTGATATGATTTCCCGGGACATCCTATGCCTTCCCGGCACACCATCTGTTTCCCGCCCCCAAACATATGGTTTCCTGGGACACCATATACCTTCCCCCGAAACCATGCAGTTGCAGACCCCAACCATATGGCTTCCCGGGAAACCGTGTACCTGCCGCGAAACCAAACAGTTGCGGGCCCCCAAAGATATTGTTTCCCTGGACACCGTATGCCTTCCCCGCAAATCATCGGGTTGAGAGCCGCCACCATTTGGTTTCCCGGGAGAACGTATGACTTCGCTGCAAACCATCCAGTTGCTGGCCCCCAACCATATCGTTTCCCAGGACACCATATGCCTTCCCAGAAACCATGCAGTCGCGGGCCCCCAAACATATGGTTTCCTGGGACACCATAAGCCTTCCCCATAAATCATACGGTTGCGGGCCCCCAACCATTTGGTTTCCTAAGTCACCATATGCCTTCCCGGGAAATCATCTGGATGCGGGCCCCCAACCATATGGTTTCCTGGGATACAGTATGCCTTCCCTGCAAACCATACTGTTGCGGTCCCCCAACCGTATGGTCTCCTGGGACACCATATGCCTTCTCTGCAAACCACATGGTTGCGGGCCCCAAACCATATTGTTTCCTGGGACAACCTATGCCTTCCCCGCAAACCATGGTTTCCCGGGAAACCATACGGATGCGGGATCCCAACCATATGGTTTCCCGGGACACAGTTTGGCTTCCCCAGAAACCATACAGTTGCGGGCCCCCAACCATATGGTTTCCCAGTACACCGTATGCCTTCCCCGCAAACCATCCCATTGCGAGCCCCCCACCATATGGTTTCCCGGCACACCCTATGCCTTCCCCGTAAAACATGTGGTCGCGGGCCCCAATGATATGATTTCCCAGGACATCCTATGCCTTCCCAGCACACCATCTGATCCCGGGCCCTAAAACATTGTTTCTCAGGACACCATATACCTTCCCCGTAAACCATGTGGTTGCGGGCCCCCAACGATATGGTTTCCCGGGACAAAGTATGCCTTCCCCGAAATCTTATGGTTGCGGGCCCCCAACCATATGGTTTCCTGGGACACCCTTTGCATTGACCGCAAACCATCCAGTTGTGGAACCCCAACCATATTGTTTCCCTGGAAACTGTATTCCTTCCCTGAAACCATGCGGTTGTGGCCCCACAAACATATGGTTTCCCGGGACACCGAAAGCCTTCCCCGCAAACCATATGGTTGCAGGCCCCCAACCATTTGGTTTCCTAAGTTACCATATGCCTTCCCGGCAAACCATCTGGTTGCGGCCCCCAACTAAATGGTTTCCTGGGACACAGTATGCCTTCCCCGCAAACAACGCGATTGTAGGCCCCCAACCATGTGGTTTCCTGGGACACCATATGCCTTCTCCACAAACCATATGGTTGCAGACCCCCAATTATATGATTTCCCAGGACACCATATTCCTTCCCCACAAACCATACTGTTCAGGCACCCAACCACATGGTTTTCCGGGACACCCTATGCCTCCCTTGCAAAACGGATGCGGGCCCCCAACCACATGGTTTCCATGGCACACCTTATGCCTTCCCCGCAAACCATATGGTTGAGGGCCCCCAACCACATGGTTTCCCAGGACAGCTTTTGCCTTCCCCACAAAACATCCAGTTATGGGCCCCCAACCATTTGGTTTCCTGGGACACCGTATGTCTTCCCCGCAAAGCATACGGTTGTGGGCCCCCAACCATATGATCTCCCGAGATACCATATGCTGTCTGCTCAAAACAGCCTGTTGAAGGCCCCCAACCATATGACTTCCCGGTATACCTTAAGCCTTCCATGCAAACCATATGGTTGCGGGACCACAAACATATGGTTTCCTGGGACACCATATGCCTTCCCTGAAAATCATACTGTTGTGGACCCCCAACCATATGGTTTCCCGGGACACCATATGCCTTCCCCACAAACCATCCGGTTGTGGGCCCCCAAAGATATGATTTCCCAGGTCATCCTATGCCTTCCCGGCACACCATCTGGTTCCGGGATCCAACCATATGGTTTCCTGGGACACCGTAAACCTTCCCCGCAAACCATACGGTTGCGGGTGCACAACCATATGGCTTTTCCGGGATAAGCCTTCTCTGCAAATGATACGTTTGCGGGCCCCCAACCATTTGATTTCCTAAGTGACCATATGCCTTCCCGGCAAATCATCCGGATGTGGGCGCCCAAATATATGCTTTCCTGGGAGACCGTATGCCTTCGCCGCAAACCATCCGGTTGCGGACCCCCAACCATATGGTTTCCAGAAACAAACAAACTATGCCTTCCCTGCAAACCATCCGGTTGCGGAACCCCAACAATATGGTTTCCCGGGACACCATATGCCTTCCCCACAAACCATGCAGTTGCGGGCTCCCATCTGTATTGTTTCCCGTGACACCATAAGCCTTCCCCATAAACCATCAGGTTGCGGAACCCCAACCATATGGTTTCCGGGGACACCCTATGCCTTCGCCGCAAACCACCCGATTGCGGGCGCCCAACCGGATAGTTTCCAGAGACACCATATGCCTTCCCTCCAAACCATTGGGTTTCGGGCCACAATCCATTTGGTTTCCCGGGAGACCGTATGCCTTCGCCGCTAAACATCCTTTTGTGGACCACAAACCATATGGTTTCCTGGGACACCGTAAGCCTTCCTTGCAAACCATATGGTTGCAGTCCCCCAACCATTTGGTTTCCTAAGTTACCATATGCCTTCCCGGCAAACCATCCAGTTGCAGGTCCTCAACTGTATGGTTTCCTGGGACACCGTATGCCTTCTCAAACCATACAATTGCGGGCCCCCAACCATATGGTGTCCCGGGACATTCTATGCCTTCCTTGCACACCGTCTGGTTCCGGGCCCCGAAACATATTGTTTCTCGGGACACCATATACCTTGCCCGAAAACCATGCGGATGCAGGCCCCAAACCATATGGTTTCTGGGACACCTTATGCCTTCCCCGCAAACCATGGGGTTGCGGGCCCGCAACCCTATGGTTTCCCAGGAAACCGTATGCCTTTCCCGAAACTATACGGATGCAGGATCCCAACCATATGGTTTCCCGGGACACTGTAAGCCTTCCCCGCAAACCATACGGTTGCGGGCGCCCAACCGTATGGTTTCCAGAGACACCATATGCCTTCCCTCCAAACCATCGGGTTTGGGGCTGCAATCCAATTGGTTTCCCAGGAGACCGTATGCCTTCGCCGCTAAACATCCTTTTGCGGACCCCCAACCATATGGTTTCCCCGGACACCGTAAGCCTTCCCCGCAAACCATGCGGTTGCGGGCCCCCAACCATTTGGTTTCCCGGGACACCTTAAGCCTTCCCCGCAAACCATGGGGTTGCGGGCCCGCAACTGTATGGTTTCCCGGGAAACCGTATGCCTTTCCCGAAACCATACGGATGCGGGATCCCAACCATATGGTTTCCCGCGACACCCTATGCCTTCCCCGCAAACTATCCGGTTGTGGGCCCCCTAATACATGGTTTCCCGGGACAACCCATGCCTTACCCAAAAACCATCCGGTTATGTACCCCAAACCATATGGTTTCCTGAGACATGCTATGCCTTCCTCGCAAACCATGCGGTTTCAGGCCCCCAACCATATGGTATTCAGGGACACCGTATGCCTTCCCGGAACCATACGGTTGTGGGCCCCAAACCATATGGTTTTCTGGGACATGCGATGCCTTCCGTGCAAACCATGTGGTTTCGGGGCCCAAACCATATGGTATTCAGGGACACAGTATGCCTTCCCTGAAACCATACCATTGCGGGCCCCCAACCACATGGTTTCCCGGGACACCGTAAGCCTTCCCCGCAAACCATATGGTTGCTGGCCCCCAACCATATCGTTTCCCAGGATACCATATACCTTCCCCTAAACCATGTGGTTGTGGGCCCCCAACAATATGGTTTCCTAAGTCACCATATGCCTTTACGGCAAACCATCCGGATGCGTGCCCCCAACCATATGGTTTCCCGGGACACAGTATGCCTTCCCTACAAACCATATGGTTGCGGACCCCAAACATATGGTGTCCTGGGACACCATATGTCTTCTCATCAAAGCATATGGTTCGGGCCCCAAACCATATGGTTTCCTGGGATACCGTTTGGCTTCCCCACAAACCATACGGTTGCGGGCCCCCAACCATATGGTTTCCCGGGACACCGTTTGGCTTCCCCGCAAATCGTATGGTTGTGAGACCCAAACCATATGCTTTACCAGGATACCGTATGCTTTCCCCGCAAACCATCGGTTGCGGGCCCCCAACCAGGAAACCAAATATGCTTCTCCCCCCTCTCCCGACCATAGGGCTGAGGGCCCCCAATGCACGTGGTTTCCGGCAAAAGCACATATGCTTTCCCATCTGACCATATGGCTGGGGACCCCAATGCTTGTGGCTTCCCGGGAAACCACATGTGCTTTCCCCCCAAAGAATAGGGCTGGGGGCCCCCAATACCGGGGATTCCACATATGGTTTTCACCCCCGACCATAAGGCTGGGGGCCCCCAATGCATGTTGCTTCCTGGGAAATCACATATGCTATCCCCACAAAGCATAGGACTGGGGGCCCCCTACTCACATGTCTTCCCGGGAATCCACATATGCTTTACCCTCAAAGCATAGGACTGGGGGCCCCCAACGCATGTTGCTTCCCAGGAAACAGCATATGCTTTCTCCCAAAAGCATAGGACTGGGGCCCTCCAATGCACGTGGCTGCCCACGATACCATATATGCTCCCCCCCCCTCGACCATAGGGCTGGAGGGCCCCAACTCACGTGGCTTCCCGGGAAACCACATATGCTTTCCCCCCAAAGCATAGGACTGGGGGCCCCGAACACACGTGGCTGCCCGGGATACCACATATGCTTTCCCCCCAAAGCATTGGGTTGAGAGCCCCCAATGCAGGTGTCTTCCCGGAAAACCACATATGCTTTCCCCTCAAAGCATAGGGCAGGGGCCCCCAACACACGTGGATTCCCAGGAAACCACATATGCTTTACCCCCAAAGCTTAGGGCTGGGGGTCCCCAACCCATGTGGCTTCCCGGGAAACCACATATGCTTTCTCCCCAAAGCATAGGGCTTGAGGTCCCCAACGCATGTGACTTCCTGGGAAACCACATATTGTTTCCACCCCGATCATAGGGCTTGAGGCCCCCAACACATGTGGTTTTCCGGGAAACCACATATGCTCCCCCCCTCCCCGACCATTGGGCTGGGGGCCCCCAATGCATGTGGCTTCCCGGGAAACCACATATGCTTTCCCCCCCTAACCATAAGGCTGGGGGGCCCCAACACATGTGTCTTTCTGGGAAACCATATGTGCTTTCCTCACAAAGCATAGGGCTGAGGGCCCCCAACGCATGTGGCTTTCCAGGAAACCAAATATGCTTTCCCACCAAAGCATAGGGCCGGGGGCCCCCCACGCATGTGGCTTTCTGGGAAACCACATATGCTCTCCCCCCAAAGAGTAGGACTGGGGGCCCCCCACGCATGTGACTTCCCGGGATACCACATATGCTTTCCCACCCGACCATAGGGCTTGGGTTCCCCAACGCACTTGACTTCCTGGGAAACCACATATGCTTTCCCCGTGACCATAGGGCTAGGGGCCCCCAACGCATGTGGCTTCCCGGGACACCACATATGCTTTCCCCCTGGACCACAGGGCTAGGGTTCCCCCAACGCACGTGGTTTCCCGGGATACTACATATGCTTTCCCCCAAAAGCATAGGGCTGTGGGCACCCAACGCACGTGTCTTCTGGGAAACCACATATGCTTTCCCCTCAAAGCATAGGGCTGGTGGCCCCCAATGCATGTGGCTTCCCAGGAAACCACATGTGCTTTCCTCCCCGACCATAAGGCTCGGGGCCCCCAACGCATGTGTCTTCCCGGGAAACCCCATGTGCTTTCACCCCAAAGCATAGGGCTAGGGGCCCCCAATGCACGTGGCTTTCCGGGAAACCAAATATGCTTTCCCAACAAAGCATAGGGTTGGCGGCCCCCAACACACGTGGCTTCCCGGGAAACCACATATGCTTTCCCCCAAAGCATAGGGCTGGGTGGCCCCAACACATGTGGCTTCCCGGGATACCACATATGCTTTCGCCCCAAAGCATAGGGCTGGGCTCACCCAATGCATGTGTCTTCCCGGGAAACCACATATGCTTTCCCCCCAAAGCATAGGGCTTAGTGCCCCCAATGCATGTTGCTTCCCGGGACATCACATATACTTTCCCCCCAAAGCATAGGGCTGGGGGCCCCCAATGCATGTGACTTTCCGAGAAACTACATATGCTTTCCCCCCAAAGCATAGGGCTTGGTGCCCCCAACAGATGTGGCTTTCCGGGAAACCACATATACTTTCCACCTGACCATAGGGCTGGGGGCCACCAAAGCTTGTGGATCCCTGGGAAACCACATATGCTTTCCCTCCTGACCATAGGGCTGGGGTCCCCCAACACATGTGACTTCCTGGGAAACCACATATGCTTTCCCCCCCAACCATAGGGCTGGGGCCCCCAACGCACGTGGTTTCCTGGGAAACCACATATGCTTTCCCCCCAAAGCATAGGGCTGGGGACCTCCAATGCATGTGGCTTCCCGGGAAACCACATGTGCTTTCCCCCCCAACCATAAGGCTGGGGCCCCCAATGCACGTGGCTTCCCGGGAAACCACATGTGCTTTCCCCCCCAACCATAGGGGTGGGAGCCCCCAATGCAGTGGCTTCCTAGGAAACCACATATGCTTTCACCCTCCACCATAGGGCTGGGTGCCCCCAACGCACGTGGCTTTCCGGAAACCACATATGCTTTCCCTCCCAACCATAGGGCTGGGAGCCCCCAATGCAGTGGCTTCCCGGGAAACCACATATGCTTTCCCCCACCCCCGACCATAGGGCTGTGGGCCCCCAACACACGTGGCTACATGCTTTCCCCCCCAACCATAGTGCTGGGCACCCCCAATGCACGTGGCTTCCCGGGAAACCACATAAGCTTCCCCCCCGACCATAGTGCTGGGGGCCCACAACGCACGTGGCTTCCCGGGAAACCACATATGCTTTCCCCCCTGACCACAGGGCTGCGATCCCCCAACGCACGTGGCTTCCTGGGAAACCACATATGCTTTCCCCCCAGACCATATGGTTGGGGGGCCCTCACCCCTATGGTATCCTGGGAAACCATAGGCTTCCCCCCCTGAACCATATGGTGTCCCAAAACATCTGGCTCATTAAAAACCATATGACTCATTAAAACTCACTGGCTCCCCAAAAACATATGGCTCCCCAAAAACCATATGGCTCCGCAAAAACCATAATGTTATCCCAAAACCATATTGCTCTCCAAAAGTGATATGGCCCCCAAAAGTATATGGCCCCCTAAACCATATTGCTCTTCGAAAACCATATTGTTCCCCATAAACCATATTGCTCCCCAAAAATGATATGACCTCCAAAAAACATATGGCCCCCCTGAAAACATATGGCTCCCCAATTCGATATGGCTCATCAAAAACCACACGGGCCCCCAAAACATATGTCTCTCCAAAAACTATATGGCCCCCCAAAAACATCACTCCCCAAAAACCATATAGCTCATCAAAAATCATATGGGCCCCAAAATATGTCTCCCAAAAACATATGCACCTCCAAAACATATGGCGCCCCAAAACATGACTCCCCCCAAACCATATGGCTCATCAAAATCCATATAAGCCCCCAAAATATGTTTGCCCAAAAACCATATGCCCCCCCCAAAACATATGGCTCTCAAAAAACCATATGGCTCATCAAAAACCATATGATTCCCCAAAAACATACTTGTCCCCAAAACCATATGGCTCTGCAAAAACCATATGGTTCTCCAAAAAACCATATTTCTCTCCAAAAACAATATGGCCCCCCAAAACATATGTTCCCCCCCAAAACATATGGTGCCCCAAAACAATTGCTCCACAAAAACCATATGTCTCATCAAAAACCACATGGGCCACCCCCAAAACATGTGGCCTTCTAAAAACATATGGACCCCCCAAACCATATCGCTCCCCATTAAACTTATGGCTCCCCAAAAAACCATATGGCTCGCCAAAAACCATAGGGCTCATCAAAAATCACATGGGGCCCAAAAACATATGGCTCCCCAAAAACATATGCCCCCCAAACACATATGGCCCCCAAAAAACATATGGCCCCCCCAAAAAACCATGTCTCATCTAAAACCACATGGGCACCCAAAAGCATATGGCTCCTAAAAACATATGGACCCCCAAAATATATGGCCCCCCAATAACTTATTGCTCCCCAAAAACCAGATGGCTCCCCAAAATCCATTTGGTTCCCCAAAAAACAGATGTCTCATCAAAAACATGACACCCCAAACAACATGGCTCCCCAAAAAAAGATGGCTCCCAAAAAACATTTGACTTTCCCAAAACCATATGGTTACCTCAAAACCATAGGTTCCCCCTAAAACATATGGTTCCCCAAACCCATTTAGTTCCCCAAAAACATAAAATCACAATTCCCCATATGGTTTCCCCAAACCATAGGGATTCCCCAAACCATATGGTCCATTAATAAACATTTGGCTCCCCAATAAACATATGGCTCTCGAAAAACATATTGCCTCCCAAAACCATATGCCTCCCCCAAAACATATGTCTCCCCGAAAACATATGGCTCCGTAAAAAACATATGCTTCCCCAAACCTCATGGTTTCCCAAACCGTATGGTTTCCCAAACCGTATGGTTTCCTAACAGACCGTATAAAATAAAATCGAAATACCCCCATGGTTTCCCAAACCATATGATTGTTGATGTAAGGAACAATAGTGGATATTAGCCGTCTCCTCACCTGTGTTTATGGGTGTTAGCGCAACTGCTTTGGAAGCAGTATTATCAGATTAAAAGTGTATTTGTAAACTGTATGGGAACTAAAAATGAGGGATAAAAGCATTTTCTTAAAAAAAAGTCCCTCCCAGTCTCTGGCTAGAACGCAGCCCCTGAAGCACTCACTGCTACAGAAGGGGAACAGTGAGAGGAGCAGCGTCTAACAGACTTGACTCTTCAAAATACACAGTGACAGGTCACCATGGCCTGGTGGTGGTCGCTCTTGCTAGGGCTGTGGACATTCACACCTGCCTGGACCAGGCACAAAGGACTCACTGTGTGTATGAACACCAGCCACCATAAGCGAGTGCCTGGAAGACAAACTCTACGAGGAGTGCGAACCCTGGAAGAATCATGCCTGCTGCACGACCAACACCAGCTGTGAGAGGCCCATGTGTAAGTGTCGCGTTTCCACAACTTCAGCTTGACGCACTGCGGGCTCCTGACCCCCAGCTGTCAGAAGCACGCCATCAGGCCATCTGCTTCTACGCATGCTCCCCAAACCTGGGGCCTTGGATCCAGAAGGTGGCCCCGGGTAGGCAAGGAGAGCACGCTGTGAAGGTGCCTCTGTGCAGCGAGGACTGTGAGGAGTTGTGGATGAACTGCCGCACGTCCTACACCTGCAAGTCCAACTGGCTGGGCAGCTGGCACTGGAGGAGGGGGAAATGCCCCACCACCTCTTCGTCTTCTCTCTCTTCTTGCCCATCCCATTCTAAGAGGCCCTGGAAACCCCACCAGCAGGAGCTCCCACCAACCAATGGCCATCTTTTGTTTGGAGGGCGCAAAAGAGGCTGGGAATGCAAGTGGCGCCTCCGAGCGGTTCCATCTCAGGCTGCCTTGTGCTGGGGGGGGGTGTGGTGAGGGGGAGCTAGGGCCTTTCTGGCTCCCCTCTCCCTTTTAACCCACCCCCAATCCCCTAGAATAAAATCCATCTCACTGGGGAATTTTGAAAACATGAGTTTTAATCAGGCTCTCCTACTTGCTGAGAGACTTTTGGCAAGACTCCTGACCTTTATCAAAGAGTGCCGTGGTTTTCTTTTCCATTGGAAGGAATGAGATATCAGATGGCATGACTTCTTAAAATTCAATCAAGAAAAAAAAACATATGGTTTCCCAAACCATACAGACCCTATAATATGTAATAGAAATACCCCATATGAAACCATATGGTTTCCCAAAACATATAGCCCATTAAAAACCACATGGCTCCCCCAAAACCATATTGCTCTTCAAAAACCATATGGCTCCCCAAAACATATGGCTCCCCCAAAACCATATAACCCCCCAAAACATATGGCTCCAACCCCCAAAAAACATATGGCCCCCCAAAACATATGGCTCCCCCAAAACCATATGTCTCATCAAAAACCACATAGGCCCCCCAAAAACTTATGGACCCCTAAAACATATGGACCCCCGAAAGCATATGGCTCCCCAAGAAACTTATGACTCCCCAAAAACCATATGGCTCCCAAAAACAATTTTGTTCCTCAAAAAAAAAATGTGTCATCAAAAAACATATGACACCCCAAAAAACATGTCTCCCCAAAAAAACAGTTGGCTCCCAAAAAACCATTTGGTTCCCCCAAGAAACTTATGTCTCATCAGAAAACATATGACACCCCAAAAAAGATGTCTCACCAAAAAAACAGATGGCTCACCAAAAAACATTTGTTTTCCCCAAAACCATATGGTTCACTCAAAACCATAGGTTCCCCCCAAAACATATGGTTCCCCAAAACCATTTGGTTCCCCCAAAACATAAAAATGCAATACCCCATATGGTTTCCCCAAACCATAGGGTCTCCCCAAACTATTGGGTTTCCCCAAACCTTCACTCCTTCAGAGCACAGGATTATAGGCCAATTCATCAGGGATCAAACCCAAAGGGAAGGAAACCGTGTATTCATTCCTACCAAAGACACAGTAGGATCACTGGAGAAAAGCAAAACAATTTTTTATTCAAGATGAGAGGACCTGAATTCCTTTTGATTATGACTTTTACCATTTACCACATCCCCTGACTGCAGCTGCATCATGGCCATTAATGCATGATTAGTTCAAGTTTACAACAAAAAATTAATTATAAATTAACTATGAGTCCATATGATTGTATGGTATTTTCAAAGGGGTAAGTCATATATGTTAAGGATTCAAAATTTATTTTTATTTATGGAAACTGGCATTGGCATTAGATTACTGTAAGGGGAGATCAATTCCTGAACTATCTCAATATCTCATCACCATATTAACATAATAAAGACTAGTAAGATTAAGTTTACTTTGGATGCATTAACAGCAAAGATCTATTGTGATACAAGGGCCTATGTTTGGTAAAGTAGATGACCAACAGCATGGGGAAGGAGGATCTTTCAATAAGGTGGGTGATACCCAGGTACAAGGAACAAGTCACACGTACCTGTAGTCATGAAGATTGCACAGGAGTGGTCACCATTTAGTGTTCCTATCTATTTGAAGACACCGAATCAATCACAATAAATCACAGCAAATTCAATAGCAACAAATAATTTAAAAAGTAAGGTACAGATGGCAAATAGAATTCAGAAGACAAAATATACTTGAGTGTCATAATAAAATAAGTCTTTCTAATGTACATATGCCCATGGCAATGTTTGGTGGTTATGTATTCTTTTAAATCATGTTTGACAAACAAAAGATTTGCTTTCATGGAATATTATCAACAAAAGCAGGAATATTTGGTAAATATCTAATAATTTTGCATGTGAACCTCCTCTTAAAATACTCCTTTTTTGTGAAAGAGCATCATCATGCTGTTTAACTCTTGTTTGCACTACAACCTGGTTCCTAATGTTTTTGTTTTTTCAGAATCAGCATTATAAACTGTTGCAATAATTCAATGAAAAGCATGATTTTTAACAGAGTGTTATGGAATAATCACTAAAAATTAAATAATTCCCAGTACTGGTTTTCATATCTGAGATTTTAAAAATAGGTATTTATTCATTTTCAAACTTCTATACTCTATTCCCTCTGTAACAACTCAAGATGCCATGGGTCACACTACCATGACTTCCTGTGAGTTCATCCAGTGCAGTACCATCCCCTCAGGTCCACAATCATCCAACAGAGTCTTCAGAGAGGACCATTGACTTTAACCTCCAAAAAACACAATACTGGCTGGCTAAAGAAAGAGTGAAACCACAGGAAGATAGAACAATAGCCTAATCCAACAGTAAACTTAGCTGTGGATTCTTCAAAGAAATATTCCTACAAGTCTCCTAAAGAGAGAGCCCAATACTATTTGTCTCTATGAAAAATGGCACTGGACGCCTTTAAAACAACACAGTGCAAGCAGCAAGCAGCAACAATTACCTAAATGAAAAAACAAGACACAAAAGGCAATGCTAGAAGTCCTGAACCTAACGACATGCATAGAAAAAGCAGATAATAATATGCCACAGAAATAAATCTTCAAGGTACTGTTAGCAGTCATATAGCATATGAAACAATACAGAAAAGTGATGAAGTGACAGATGAAATAAAAGCCATGCACCAAAGTAAAATACAAGACCTAAGGAACAAGATGTCCAAATCCAATAGGAAATTCACAAACGTTACCAACAGATTTGAGAAGACAGAGAATCTGACAAGTGACCTAACGGATAACTAAGCAGCTTGCAAAAATGGAAAAGGCAGTCAAATAAGATCATCAGTGAAGTTGAAAAAAAATTGTGAGCCATCGCTGATACCAGCAAGAGGAACAACATTGGAATAATTGGACTACCTGAAGAAGACACAACCAAGAAGTCATCGGCAAAAAATATTGAGGGAATTCTTGGAAGAAAGCTTCCCCAGCTCAAAGAATGAAAACCAGACAACAATTCAGAGGCCAAAAAAGAACACCAGCCAGACTGAATCCCAAGAAGAAATGACCAAAACATATGATAGCTAAACTATCTAACTTTTAGAAAAAGGAGAAAATCATGAAAGCATCTAAGGCAAAATAAGCAGTCTTATTCATAGGTACCCAAATAAGACTATTCTCATATTTATCAGCAGATTCTATGAAGAGAATGGGATAACATATTCCAAGAACTATAAAATAACACAGACCCAAGAATATTTTATCCAGCCAAATTACCTATCAAGAGAGATGAAGTAGGAGCCTTCCCCGACAAGCAAGAACTCAAAAAAGTACGTTAAAGAAATCCACTCCTTGGCTGAGCCCCGGTGGCGTAGTGGTTGTGCCCGAGACTGCGGCCCACTGGGTTGGAGGTTCGATTCCAGCTCCACGGAGCAAAGGCTGGGCCTCCTACTCCCACCACCTGAGGGCAGTGATGCCAAAAAACAAAAAAACAAACAAAAAAAGAAATCCACTCCAATAAAAGATTCTCTCTGAGCAGGTTTTAGCAAAAGAACAGCACTCACCAAAAACAAATGAGACCATCACATATAGAGCAATGCCACCCAGAGGGCAAAAGGGTCTAACAGTGCCCAAGGTACTATTGGTTTAAGGGTGGATATTAATTGATCATACACACACACACATCACTGATAAAAAGGGAAGTCGAAAACCATCCAATACAAAAAGTACCAGATGACATCACAGAGTCTACAGATGAATGTAAGAGCTCTGATTATCAATGGACTGAAATAGGTCATTAATAGGCAGAGGTTAGCAGATGTGTTTGGCAACCAAATTCATCAATCTTCTGTGTAAAGGATTCACATTTCAAGATTACACATCAAAACAAAGATAGGCTGAGAATCAAGGAATGGAGAAAAACACACCAAGCAGAATTCAATTAAAAAAAATAAGGGGTTGCAATTCTAGTCTAGGATAAGGTTTATCTCAAGGTGCAAGCCATGACAAGAGATAAGGAGGAGCATGACATAATGCTCAAGAGATCTATAAACCAAGAACCAGTGAGCATAAATATGTACCCAATGAGTGTCACTTGAAATTTGTCAATCCATCCCCCCAGAGTGTGAAACAAATGTAACCTCAACAATTATAGTAGGTCACTTTAATACACCACTACCCAAGAAAGACAGTTCACAAGGAAAGTAGATTATTGAGGAAGCTAAAGATATAAACATTGTGATTTGATGACCTGACCTGATATGTATATTGTCAGAACTCTCCACCCAAATGCAAAGAAAGTTACAATCTTTTAAAGCTCATGTGGCACATATTCCAAGGAAGACCACATTCAGTCACAAAAGTAGAATCTGTCTAAATCCAAGCACATAGAGATCATACAGACACATATCTACCACTACAACGCCATAAGGACGGAACACCTTTTTAAAGGACCACTAAGAAAACAAGGGTAAACAATTGGTGGAAGAATAACTACCTATGGTAAAAGGAGTGGGTACTGCCCCAGATCAGAATTGAAATCAGGCAATTCTCAAACCAATGAGAATGAGATTGTGATGCAACAAAACTTTTGGGAGACAGCAAAGGCGATTATGATAGGAAGTTGATACTAATTCCTTAAATAGAAAGGAAAAGAGACTTATGATTAGTATGCTTACACAGAACTTACAGCAATTAGATCTGAGTCAACCGGACAATTCTTTTATAGCAAAAGAAAAGAAATAATTAAACCAGGGCTGAGATCCATGATTGGAAAACAACAAACTTATGGGAAAAAATAATGCAGGTAAAATTTGGTTCTTTGAATGGATTAACAGAGTTGATAGGCTGCTGGAAAACCTAACCAAAGAAAGCAAGGAATAAATCTTCATAACAAAGATAAAGGATGAAATCAGGGACTTTACAACTGGCCCTAATGAAATCAAAAGGATAATCTTACAGTACTATGAAGGCCTATACGTCAACTTGGAAGACAGGCATCATTCTTGACAAAACATTTTCTTCCTAGACTATCCCAGATGGATGTCAAGAAGTTCAACATACCCATAGCAATAGAAGAAATTGGCAAGATTATCCAGAGATTATTAACCAAAAAATATCCACTGGACCAGATGACTTCACAAGACAACTTACACAGCATCTGTGGAACAATTGACACCAATCTTAGCCAAATTCTTCCAGAATATAGAAAAAGACATGAAACTCCAGAACCCTCTCTATGACGCTAATATAACTCTGATACCTAACTTCAGTAAGAATCCCACAAGAATGGAGAACTGCATACCATTATATCTAATGAACATCAGTGCAAAAATCTTTAAAAAATATTGACCAATGGAATACAAAAGCATATAAAAATAACTAGCCATGACCAAGGAGGATCATACCAGGATTGCAGGGATGATTCAACATATGAAAGACCATTTGTATTATTTGCCATTTTGACATGAAAGGTTATTAGAACCACATGATAATAGAGGTAGAGGAGGGAAAAAACATTCAACAATATCCAACACCAATTCCTGTTTAAGATGCTCAAAAAAAATAGGAATGGAAGGAAAATTCCTCAACATAGAAGAGGTTTTATATGAAAAACCAACAATCAACATGGCAGTTAATGGAAAAAAGATGAAAACAACCCCACTTAGGTTCTACCGGAAAGCATAAAGAAAAAAAATATCAAAAGTATCTTCCTGGGGAAGATACATATTTGCATATGATGTGATTTTATATAGGGAAAATCCCACAAGCTCCAAAAGGGAATTACTGGAAGAAATAGCGGAATATGGAAGAGTGATAGTATACAATACAACCTCAGTAATAAGAGGTCTATTGGCCTGCTAGATACATAGTACATGACCACCAAAGAAGGAATCAAAATGGTAGTCAGCTCCACAATGGCCAAGCATGAATTGAAATATCTAGGGATATAACTGATTAAAATAAACTAACAATTTATATGAGAAAAATTACAGAACAATATAACAAGAAGAGAAGAGTGAACTCAACAAATAGAAGAATGTCCCATGTTCGTGGATCAGAAGACTCAAATATATCAGTTCATCCAAGAAACTGCATACATTTAATGCTGCTCCATTACAAGCACCATCATCATTCTTCAAGGAATTGGAAAAACTGATTACCAGCTTCATATGGAGAGGGAAGCAGCCAAGAATTAGCAGAGAACCTCTCAAGAGGAAGGACAGAGTAGGAGTGCTTGCTTTCCCTGACTTTAGAAACTATTATTCAGCCATAGTGGTCAAAATCACATTTTTTGTGTTATAATGACATATACACAGACAAATGAAAGAGAACTGAAAACCAAGAAATAAAGTTATCACCATATAGACACCTGATCTTTGATAAGGTCCCCAAAATACCAAATTGTAAGCAGATATCCCCTTTAACAAGTGGTTCTGGAAAAAATGGAGATCTACTTGCAGAAAAATGAAACCAGGTCCCAACCTCACTCTATTCACGAGAATAAACTCAAGGTGGATCACAGACCAAAGTATTAGGGTCATCAATGAGGGAATTGGGACAAAAATGAGAATTCTGGTGTAGGGAATACATTGGCTATGGGAAACAGGGAAGGAAATAAATACAAATGAAGCACAAATTGACAAGTGGGATATACTGAAGATAAAACACTGGTGTACATTGGAAGACTTCACCAAGAGTGTAATAAGAGAACACACAGCAGTGACACATTAGACAAAGTCCTTGTTACTAAAATCTGCATACTCTGCTAGCTTCCCAAAATAAAACAACTAATTGCCCACTGAAGAGATGGGCAAAGGGCTTGACCAGAAGTTTCACAAAGACAGAAATCTGAATGACCAATAAACATGATATAAAATGTTCCTAATCACTAGCATAAAATAAATGCAAGTTAAAACAACTATAAATAAATAAATAAATGCAAGTTAAAACAAAGATAACCCAAATAAAAAAATCAGAAAGTAACCGTTGTTGGAGGGGCTGTGGTGAAACAGGACCTCTCATACACTGCTTTAGGACCTGTTGATATGTACAGCCATTATGTAAATTGATTAAGCACCGTCTAAAACAGGTGGACATTGAGCTACCATAAAACCCAGTAGTCCCCATATTGGGCATATACCCAGAAGGGGTAGATACATGCCATGCTTAGACATCTGTGGTCCAATGTTCGTCATGGTACAATTCACAATTGCATGAAGTTATAACTATCCAGATTGACATCAATGGTTGAATGTATTAAAAACCATGGTACATACATACAATGGATTGTATGACTCCCTAAAAAGTTGAGATGAACACATGAAGTGCATTGCTGTATGTGAAGAACCGGAGGAAGTCATGCTAAGTGAAGTAGGTCAAGCACAAAATTACAAGTACAAGGACCAAAGCTATCGAACGAGATAAGGACAGCCACTTCAATAAATGATGTTGAATATATTTTATCTTCATATCCAGATGAATGAAAAAAGACCCACATCTCTCACCTACTCAAGATGGATTAAATATCTACTTGTAAATTCCAGAGATAATATGATCATCAATAGGAAAATGTCCATAAAAATAAGAGTTCTATTGCTGGTCATATAGAGAGTACCAAATGTCATATAAGAAAAATAGGCAGTGGAAGACAAAATAGATGATTGGGGCATGCTGAAAATAAACCACTTACACACATCAAGTAACTTTATCAAAAGTGCTAAATGAGAGCTCAAAGATTTGGAAAGAGACTAATTATAGAACTCCACAATTGTTCAATAAGAGATTAACCAATGATCCAATTAAGAAGTGGGCAAAAGACATGAATTTTTGCATCTCTGTTCATGAGAGATATAGGTCTCTAGTTCTCATTCCTTGTGGGACCACTGCCCAGGTTTGACTTCAAAGAATGTGTTTGGGAGTTTGTTGTCCCTTTCTTTGTTCAGGAAGAGTTTATGTAGAACTGGTTTCTCAAATGGGGCAGCTGGACTTTCTCCAAGAAGAACTTTGGGGGACAAAATTGAGCCACTGGGAAGAGGACCACCTGTTCAACTATTAACCTAATGGCTGGAAGTTTGAATGTACCTTTTCATGCCAAAGAAACTTTGCTCTGGCAAAGCTTACAACCAAGTAAGCCCTTTGGAGCATATCTACTCTGCAACACATTGGATTGGCATTGGTAGAATTCTACCTCACTGCCAAGAGTATGGTTTCATGTGATATCTGTTACACATGCATTAATATATATATATACATATTCATATATCAGGGTCTGTTATACACTAAAAATAAAGTCAAAAGGATATGACATGATAATTTAATTTCTTGCACTGTATGTTGGAAATGTTTCAGTCTACCTGGGATTTAATTTGCATCTAATTTATTTACTCTTGTTAACATTTCTCAGTGCCTATGCTTATGCGTCTGTGGCATCATGTAGATCTCAAGGAGACTGTGCCGATAATTTGTGTTGTTTTTTATCCCTTTTCCCAAATTGCTCATTAACTCTACTCATTGGGGGATATATGTAGCATCCTTGATAATTAGAAGATACATCAAGAAATTTTCTCTGCTGATTTGGGATATATGTATCTAATTACACATTTCCTAAGTGACTATCAGAGAGGGAAACGTGGAGTCAATATATTATTTGTTCCATAGAGAGAGGAACAGGAGCTTGGGAGAAAATTTATCACATCTTCATGAAAGCTAACCAGGTACGAATTGTCTTTCATTCTGATTATCACTGAATCTTGGGAAATTTTTTTTTCCTGATCTCTGGATTCTGATCTCTCACAGCTGAGCAACTTGAAGGCACTGCAAACATTTCCTTTCTTAACTGTGGCTTCCTGGATTCTTAGCCTGTTTTCAGATTTAAAGGTCTATTTAAAGGCCTTGCATAAGCAAGTTCTTCTGTTGTTGTTGTGAAGTGCCATTGATTTGGCTTCCACCCATAGTGACTCAGTGCATAATAGAAGAAAACACTGTACTGTCCTGTGTTATCCTCACAACTGTTCCTGTGCCTAAGTCCATTGATGAAGTCACTGCCCTTTCATGCTACCAAACATGATATCCTTCTGCAGGGACTGATTTCTCCTGAAAAAAAAATGTCCAAAGTATGGGCCTCAGATATTACAAATAATGAGCTGCTTATTCCAAGTGAAAAACTCATCTCTCTTACAATAGAAGCTTGCAATACTGGGAATGTCAGAATATTTTTAAAAGACATTCAAATATATTTAAATTTCATATAGAAAGAACACGTTTTCAATATAGGTAAATTCATATAATATTTTATTTTTATCTAGTTAATTTTCTTTGAAAATGTGTTTGGGTGTGCCTTTAGAGTACGTATACAGCATATACTTTGTGATAAAGTATTAAGAATAGTATATCCATTGAAAAAACTTATCTTTCTGTCATTTTTATTGTTTTATTGGATTGTTTGGTTTAATGTGTTCTCCTTGGTGCACAGCTCACTGACAGATCTGACTTTTAAAAAGGACGTTTATGTTTTAAACAGATTGAGTAGACTGATAAATATTCAGTGCTCTTAAGCTGCAGAATTATGGACAACTCATTGAACTCCAAGTAAATTCCACCTGATTTAAATACAGATGAATTCTTTTCTCCTTTATCTGCCCTAAAAGTTACTACCAATTGAAGGTGTTTGAATGTGTTAATGAAGGAGAGACACAGAACAAAATAAAAGATCTCAGACCAAATTCTTGATATTTTGTCCCATAAAAGAAAGATGAGATGATTGAAATTATTCAGACATTCTCTGCTAGAGTAGTAACTGACTGTAAAATGTGAAGTTGATTTATTGCACATTAGGTGTGTGAACAGGACTTTCAAGAATTAGTACTGAGGTCTGAATTTCTGTCATCAATCCATGATAGAAAATTCTAAGATAAACAAACTCCAGATTGAAACTTCAAAGAGCGGGCATTTTTAAAATTTAATGTAGAAAGAAAAAGTGAAACACACTCACTAATCTTCAGTTGTTCTGTACCCAATCTGCTGACTTGGGCTGGAAAATTTCACAGCAATAATTAACAGATTCCTAGTATGCTGCTAAGTTCTAATGTGTTTTGGCAGCTCCAATGATTAGTGACAGTCATATTTTGAAAATGGTTCTGACTGAAGTTAATCCAGGTTATAAGCTTAATACACCAAGAATACATCCAAGCAAACATTCATATGAAAATAATATTATTGGAGGTACCTTCAATATCTTATGTGATAGTTGTGCCTTATAAATCTCTCCATCTTGCATTTTGTGCCACTGAATATTTTGAATTCTCTCAGGATTACCATAAAAAATCTGATGTTTACAGAGCTCTTATTTTTCCTTCAGCTGCAAGCAATTCAAATGATAGTTTATGGGATTTAGGTGAGAGAAGCCTGCCTACTTTCAACCAGAGAACATTGGTTTTCTGATTGTCCATGTAAAACTAGATATAATGGAGGGAGAGCTATGACTGATACATTTTCAAAGCACAGTGACATTCTCTTAATTTCAGCACAGTGTAATTACAGAGACAGACAATTGTACTACCTTTGATCTAGTACATGCACAAGCATTTTTAAATGCCACTCTGCTTCCATCGTCAAACTAAATTTTTATTGAAAGATATAAACTACATCTAACTACTCCAAATTTTCACAAAACCATATAATTTAGTAGTAATAAATCCTTTCACATTGGAAATATATAAAAGTGGTGCTGCTTTCCTTTAAAATAAAGTTATAGATACACCAAGCTATAACTAAATATCTAAATAGTAAATGGAATAAAACATCTAAAATTTTAACATGTTGGTAATAGTTACAATCAGCATAAAATCTATAAAAATGATATAATTATTAATTAATTTTCAAACCCATCAAGAGTCAATGGGTGTTGTTAGTCTTCTTGGAAGTGCTTTATTTGACAAATGACCACAACTATTTTGGGATACGCATATTGATTTGCAACTATTAAAACATACTTGCTAAATATAAAATTCCTATATTTATAATTTCTTCTTAGCTTTGTCCAGTAATTCTTACACCCAGGTTAACATTATATATGGTGCATTAGAACTTATGACAGACTGGAAAGAGACTAAGTAGTCTTAGAAATTATCTTAATTTACAGTCTTTGCAATGATATATCAGTATGAGACCACCTTGCTATATTCTTACTAGCAATTCTTACTGAATCTTTCAAGAGTTCAGTACAAATGAGAAACCCTCTAAGATAAAGATTGTAAGCTTCACATTATCTTTACCTCTCTCTTTAAAAGTACCAAATTCGCAGATCCACACAAGGTCCAAGCTCCAATGTAAGTTGGACAACTGTTAGTTGTTATGATATTGCCTTGCTTGATATAGGTCTACAATGGAAACACTGCAGAGATTATTGCTACAGGAAGTGTGGTGAAATTAGATGGTGCTCAGCTATCAGAGAGAACGGTATCAGTTTATGTTGTCTATTATGCTTGTTTTCAAGCAAGCGACTGCATAATTGAGACATCAATCAAAGTCCACATGGAAGAAGCAGATGATGGAAGAACTGTAATTCAGATGTAATCCAAATCCAAAGGAGGGAATGGCATCAGAGTTCAGATAGTGAAAATCTGATTTCACGGTGGAAGACAGTGGCTATGGATCACTGTGGAAACCCCATATTTGCAGGATCGGCACATGGACAGACACTCAGACCACAATTACCCTCTAACGATAACTGAGGAATGGGAATATATTCAGCAGGCAATTTTGGGGAGAGATGATTATAGTAGAGTAAATGATAAATTTGACTTCAATGGTTAAAACTTATTCATTTGATCTCCCTTTTGATACATTTTAGCTTAAATTGCTTTTTAATATTTTCTTTTTCTTCCTTTCATTTTGGGACTTATGTTCGCTGCATTTTGTTACTTGGGGTAGCCTTCTTCACATTCTGCTTGTTATTTTTCTATATCTCTAGGTGTAGGAAACTCAGGATGGGTAAATCTATAGAAATAATAACTAGAAGGGCTGAGCCCCGGTGGCATAGTGGTTGAGTGCAGGACTGTGGCCCACTGGCTTGGTGGTTCAAATCCAGCAGCAGAAAGGCTGAGTAACTCCCACGACCACCAGAGGGCAGTGATGTCTCCCCCCACAAAAAGAAATAATAACTAGAATAAGGGTTCCTGATGTAATAGCAAGTGAAGCAGATGCAGATAGTGTAACCCTGATTTCTGTGACTGAACATTGAATGGTATGATGCTTATATTATGTCCTAATGGCTTGGGGAAAATATCGTGGAAAAATAGGTCTAAAATAGTGTAATATTCCCTTTGAAGTGTAATGCCCTTTCAATGACTTTTTAAAGCTCTGGTTAAGTGTTGGAAGCAAGGCAATAGAAGAGAAAGCTCAAGTCTCTGGAACGAACTGACCCCTGCTGTATGGTTTTATATATCTAAACCTCTTAGTGTTTCTAGGACTTAGTTTGTTGACTTGTAAAAGCAAGATGGATTGCCTAAAGTACTTTTACTTTCGTGAAAATAGTAAAATCTACTTTCCCTGAATTATAGCAAATACCGAATACTAGACTCTAAGTCAGAGTAACACTAGTTGTAGAATTTATATTCATCTGCCCATTTATCTGAGGCTTGATACTCCATGATCTAGAAGTCATGTAGTGATTTGATTTGGCAATTATCAAATCAAATTATTAATGATGCACTGTGGCAGCTATGGAGCAATGTGGTTCACCCCCATTGTGTGATTTCATGTGGTCATTCTTCACTTTTGTCTAACTTTAATTTTTGCATAATGTTCTCTTCTTTGAAATCTAACCACATTGATAGCTGTGGACTTAGTGTTTTGGGTATGATACATGCATCATCTCCAAATTACAGAATCATTTGGGTTATACTGAGTTTCCTCTCCATGCTCCCATTAGAGGTAGTAAAATCTTTGATAGCTGAAATAAAGCTTAAAATTAGATGTGACTATTTTTCCATTTTTGGTATAAATAAAATGTCTTCAGTTGGTCTACAATTATTATAATCTGTTTAGTAAATATCATGCAGAAGTTAATATCAAACTTTCCTCTTTTTCCTAGACTCAATGGGTCAACAAAATCTATCCATTCTGACCGAATTCATTTTAATGAGAGTCACAAAGCGACCTGACATGCAATTCCCACTTTTTGGCCTGCTTCTCATTGTCTACATGATTACACTGATGGGAAATCTGGGCATGATCATCTTGACCAAAGTGGACTCCCGCCTACACACACCTATGTACTTTTTTATCAGAAACCTGGCCTTGATTGATCTTGGTAATTCTACTGTTATTTATCCCAAGGTGTTAGTAAGCTTAGCTTCCAATCAATATACCATTTCCTATTATGCATGTGCAATACAGATGGCTATCTACCTTGTGTGCATTATCTGTGTACTCTATGTTCTGGCCGCCATGGCTTTTGACCGCTTTGTGGCCATCTGTAACCCTCTGCTCTACAATGCCATCATGTCGCAGAGACTTTGCCATGTGCTCGTGGGCATTCCATACCTCATTGGCACTGCTCAGTCAGTATTCATCACCAGTAAGACTTTCACCTCAACCTTCTGTGGTACCAATGTGGTCAGTCATTTCTACTGTGATGGTGCTCCCTTTATGCCTTTGCTCTGCTCCAATGCCCGGGAAATTGAACTCATAATCATCGTTTTTTCAGGATTTAATGTGATTTCCACCCTCGTGGTCATTCTCACAACCTATGTGCTGATACTGATAGCCATATTTCGAATGCAGTCTATTGAAGTAAGGAAGAAGGCCTTCTCCACATGTGGTTCTCACCTCACAGTGGTGGTTGTGTTCTATGTGTCATTGCTGTATATGTACCTCCAGCCTGAATCTGCTCACTCTTCTGATAGTGAAAAAATTGCCTCTGTGTTTTACACTTTATTCATTCCCACGCTTAACCCATTCATTTACAGCTTAAGGAACAAGGAGGTAAAAAATGCCGTCCAGAGGGTCCTTAAGAAACAATGCAAACTTTGTATTTAGTATGGAATATTGTTCTAATAAACTTTTAAATTAATCATGTATCACCTGCAAGTGTTAATTATTAGATAATTGCATTCTCTTTGATTTCAGATAAATGATGGTATGAAGCACAGATAATTTTCTCTACATTTGTCTTTCATTTACAAGAAGAATCACAATTGCAATTTTAAATTGAGTGCCATGTTATTTCCAAGATTTTTTTCTTGGTGATAATTAATGAACAACACGACGGGGAAAACTATTATTACTTTGTCAAAGAGCTTAGACAATTTTGTCCCAGTACAGAAGGAAGAAAGACATGCTAACAAGACAAATCATGCTAAGATAGGTTTTAATTTTTATAAACACTACAGATTATAAAGAACCCTGGTGGCATTTCTCGGTAAGGTTTATAGTGACAACTCCAAGGCCAATAATTCAAACCTTCCAGTAGCAGTGCAGTGAGAAAAATGTGCATCTATCTGTTTCAGTGAAGCCTCAAACAGTTCTGCATATGTTCAGCATATGTTCAGCATATGTTCATGATGTGTCAGAATTTACTGATAGCAGAGTGTTTTGCTGTCTTTGGTTTCATATGTCATTCCAAAGCATTGTGATGGTACTACTCATTAATAAAACCCAACCCAAACCCACTGCCAATGACGTGATTATGATTCACAGTCACCCTCTATAGGGTTTTGGAGGCTGTAAATCTATACCAGAGTAGCTAACCTGTCTTTTTCTCTGAGAAAAGATGATTGGAAATGCTGACCTTTCCATTTTTTGCCCAATGCTTACCTGACAGAAGGTTTTATTAGTCTCGGTGGAATAGAGAAACAAATTCATAGACATTCATGTGTTTATAAAAAAAGCTTTATATACAAGCACAATTGAATATTGAGAAAATATCTCAGACCAGTTCAGATCAAGTCCCTAAGTCCAATATTTACCCATATGTCCCAGATGAGTTTATAAATTCCTCTTCAGACTCACACAGCACATTCAATGACACTGAATGCAGAAGATCACAGGCCAGTGGGTAGAAAATCTTGTGGATACAGTGATAGTGGAAGCATCTCAGAGCTGGTGTATGGCTCTGTATTGCCTTTACAGCTCCAGGGTTCTGGTTCCATCAGCAAAACTCCTTATGGCTTCTCAAGAGGAATGTCTCACAGAGAGAGTGGATCTGATCTCCAGTCCAGTCTAGTTCATGTCCATAAGTCTGATATTAACCCATGTCCAAAACGAGTTTATATATTCCTTTTCATACTCACACAGCACATGCTATGATGCTGAATGCAGGAATATCGCAAGCCAGTGGGTGGAAAAGATTGTGGGTACAGTGGTGGTAGAAGTAGGCCAAAACTTGTGTGGGTCTCCATGTGGCTCCTTCATTTCCAGAGCTCTGTCTCCATCTGCACAGCTCCACATGTTTTGTCAGCTGGAAGAAAAAGCCGAGAAACTTGTCAGGCCTCCAGTGAGCTATTTCTCTCCATAACGTCTTCAAATGAGGTCATCAAGCTGTGACATTATCGACAGAATACACTCCTCCCCTTCACTCTTAGCAGTCTCAAGTTGACACCAGATTATGTAACTATCATAAAAGTGAAGAGCTAAATTGTACACTGTTGATAATTTTTTCTGAATTAAATATCCTAAATTTAATGTAATACCCTAAAAGACACTTCTGCCATTATTTTACATTTGATTTTTGTTATTTGTCACTGTGATGCCTCTGATTCATGGAAGTTTTATGTATAAGAGAATGTGGTGGTCATGTGTTTATGTTAATTTCATGATTGAGATGTAGGGGTGGAGTCTAGCCTGTTAATCTGGAAATAGCCATTGAGTAGCCAATGAGGCCTCCGTGTGGACATGGCTTTCTCCTGAGACTTCTGGGAAATCTCACGATATTTCCCTCGTCAAGATGAGAAGCTATCTCCCCAGCAGTTGGGAGTTAGTCTTAGAGACAACAAACTACGGACAAGACAAGATGACAGTGTCCGAGGAGCTAAAGGAGTGGGAGGAGAAGCCACATGGACTTACCCTGATGGAACCAGACCTCTGAAGCTGGAGAAGCTACATGGTGACCCCTGCCAGCGCTGTACTGCCTCTACCACCACCGGATGCTGTTGATGGACCCTGAGCCCTGGAAGTGAGGAGCTCCTCATTTCAGGAGCTATTCTTTGATCAAAGCTCCCCCAAACCCAGGAGGTTCCAACATTACAGATATAGTCTTATTCCAAGTCACCACAAACACCATGGGATTTCACTTCCTTGTTCTCTATTTTATTCAGAATAAAATTCCTATTGCACAAGATTTGAATTTGTTTCCCCTCTATTTTACTTTGTACTAGATTAAAAAACATTCCACTTGAATGATGTTTTCAGGGTCATGTAGAATTTTGTTCCTATATTCCATTACTCCATTGGACTAATCATGTCTGTGTGTTCTGATTTTCATCGCTCTCCTTTCTTCTGCATCTGGAGGCACCAGTGGTTACGCTTTGATCTTCAAAACAAACACAGACATCTTTATCCTGGAGTCCACTCTGAGTCATGGAAAACTCAGTAGCATCAGAGTAGAAGTGAGCTCCATAAATGTTCTGTTTTTGTTTTTCCCTTGTGGCTAATTTTCCCAGATCATATTGTAATGAGCTTGGATATTTTTGATTAATCTTGAACTGACCACCGTTTGTTAGGAATTGAAAAATATAGTGAAGAGGATCTGACTGACTGAAAATCAACTCCATATGGGGCTACTATGCATTGGAATCAGCTCAATGGCAGGGAGGATTCGTCTATCTATCTATCTATCATCTATCTATCTATCTATCATTTATTAGTATTTGATTGTAGGTGGCATCATACAACAGTGGAAAATCTTCATGTTGGGACAATCGTCATGGTAACACATTACCTTACATTACAGGAATTCATAATTGTTCCAAACTAAAGGAAAAGGTAAATACACAAGTAACTAAAAACATTGCTAAAATTACATAAACATCTCATAAGCAAAAATATCAAAATGTAAAACTGTTTTTCTACATATTCTCCTTCTACTTTTATACACACATGGAAATGTTTCTGTCTAATCCTTCCTTAAAGGAGGCCTAGTATCATAATCATTATGTATTTTGCTGCTATGTGTATGATCGATGGTTGAAAATCACAAACAGTTCTGGAGGAGAAAGCCTGGGTTTATGATTCTCATAAGCAGTTGCAGTCTCAGAAATCCACCAGGCATTCTGTGAGTCAGCCTTGACTCCAAGGCAGGGAGTCTGCTTTTGAGTGTAACCCTCCCCCTAAAGAGTCCGTGTTCTTCAATTCCAAACCTCTTCAAAGCAGTCGTTTCGGGCACTCTCAGAATACTCTTCACGATCCTTTTAAGTATTCAGTGAGTTTGGGGAACAAAGAGAAATACTGAAGTTGCAAGATCAGGGCAATACGATGGATACAGTAATGTTTCCCAGTGAAATTCTTGCTACCCAAGAACAATGAGCAGGTGATGAAAATGATTTCTTGATACAATTTTTCTGCACTTTATTTTCTCACCCTTGTACTTTCAACTTGTCTTAAAACGACTTCATATTAACCTTCAATGCACTCTATCATTTGAGAAATTCTACCAAGGTTTACATTTTGTAATCTCTCAAATTGTCATAATAACGTCTGAGCAGATCTCTGCGTTGAATTTAATTATCCCATCCCTACCTTCAGGAAGCCTCTAGTCTAATTGCAAACCTTTTTTAAAGACACCCAAGGTAATTAGCATGAATCAGTGAGAGACTGATTCTTTATGGACTAGAATCTTTATCAATACTTTTGGTTGATGCTGACCTATCACTGATTTGTATATTGTGGCCAAGTTAAACGAGATTTTAATATTAAGTATTCTAGTTACTTTATAATTTCAGAAAACGTAATTATATGTTATTTAAGAAGATCAGCGTCTTCTGAATATAAGAATGCTCATTGACTTCAAGTAGATTCTGACCCATGGGGATGCCATGTGGGTCAGAATAGAATTGCACCTCATCAGATTTTCAATCCAAGTCTTTGAGCTCCTTCTGGGTAGACTTGGACTTTAACCATACAGTTAGCAGTACAATGTGTAACCTGTGTTCTCCACCCCTTGAATCCAAAAAGGATGTAATA
This sequence comes from Nesogale talazaci, assembly GCA_004026705.1. NCBI lineage: Eukaryota > Metazoa > Chordata > Mammalia > Afrosoricida > Tenrecidae > Nesogale > Nesogale talazaci. The sequence continues at coordinate 90,750 of PVJH01005880.1, forward strand.
TGGTAACTATATGAGTTAAGCAATGGGATTAACAGGTATGAATAAGAGATAGTCCTTGAAACATACTTATCTTGGTAATAAATTCAAAGAAAAATTCCAGTTGCGTGATGATGCTGATGCTAATTATTTCATCATGCTTGTGCAACTGTTCCAGATTTATTATTTTTCTAGACTATGTAAGTGATTGGGCATGTTTACATTCCTGTAGGTTGCGTGAGGCTGTACACATCGCTCGTTTTGATACTTTCATTGAGTCCCCCTTTCTTCCCTTCACTTGAGAATAAATAAGATGTTCTAGATAATTGGCAGACACTTAAAGGGAATGTTTAATTTCCTTAGAGCATATGGCTGTATGCAGTTAAATATAGACCAGTTCCTCTGGGAGCATTACAAAGGAGAAGGAAACCATATATTCACTCCAACCAAACAAGACAAAGGAACTATTTCAGAAAAGCACATCAAATTCTTTGTGCAAGGTGAGTGTACCTGAATTCTGTTTGATGCTGATTTTTGTCATTTACAACATCCTTGATTGCAGCTGCATCATGACCACTAATGCACGATCAGTTTAAGTTCACTATGAAAATGTATTTAGTCTTTTATTAACTATGAGTCCACATAATTCTATAATATATTTAGAACCATAAATCCTATCAGTTAAGAGTTTCAAGTTTATTGTGTGTGTGTGTGTGTGAACTAACAGCAGCATTTGATTACTGCAAAGGGAAGTTAATTCCTGAAATAGCTAACAAGGTCATTACCAGATTAACAGAATAACAATGTAGTAAGGGTAGGCTTATTTTGGACACATAATCAGAAAAGGAACATATATTTGGTAAAACAGAGGGCCAGATGTATGGGAAGTTGGATCCATCAATGAGGTGGGTGACACTACAGACACAAAGAAGGATCTATACATAGCTGCAGTCATGAAGATGTTACAGGAATGATCACCATTTTATTCTCGTACACATAGGATCACAATAAGTCACAACAAACTCAATAGCAAAATATAATAAAAATTAAGATAAAGATGCCAGATAAGTGCAGAAGACAGATACATTTGAATTTAATAAAAACATATTGTTCTATTGTATTTATGCCCATGGCAATATTTGGTTATTAGATATTCTTTTTTTGGGGGGGCATCACTGCCTCTGGTGGTCATTGGCACTACCCAGTGCTGTTCCTGAGAGCCGCTGCTGGATTTGAACCACCCAACCACGGGCTGCAGTCCCACACTCAACCACTTATGCCACTGGGGCTCAGCCCTAGATATTCTTTTAAATCAATTTTTCCAATAAAATATTTGCTCAACATGGAATATTATTAGTATAAGCATGTACCCATGGGTTATTTGGTAAATATTTAAACATTTCACATGAGAATTTCTCTTAAAATTCCACTTTTGTTGCTACAAAGCATGATCATGATGCTTATTTCTTGTTTACTTTATAACTTGGTTGCTACTTTTTTCTATTTTTTTCAGAATCAACATTAAAAATGATGCAATAGGCTGATGGATGATTAGACTATGATTTTTTTAAGGGGCATGGTATTATGAATCATCACTGCAACTTAAATAACCCCCAGCTGTAGTTCCAAAATCTGATATTAAAAAACATGCATTCACTTTCAAACTTCTATGTGTGGTTTAATGACAATCCTACAGTTATGTGTGAAATGGAAGCACTTACATGTGTAGAAATACTTTGATAGATTCTGTTCCAAGAAAAGGGAAATTGACTCCCTTCAAAGAGTTACAATATCTTCAAAAGGAGATTATGACTAGCGTTAGATTTCAGTCACTCTATGCCATATGATAGACTTTGACGAGGTCCCATAAAGATCCATCTGATAGCTTAGCAATCAACTGTATTTGTTGTTGCTAAGTGCTCTGAAGCTAACAGTACGTCATAACCTATGTGACAGAATGAAAGACTACAAAACGTTGCACCATCTTCAACAACATTTTTGTTCTTGAACTCATTGTTTCAGACACTGTGTTAATCCATGCCACTGAGGAGTGTTCTCTTATTCACAGACCCTCTATTTTCCTAAGTCAGATGTCTTTCTCCAGAGATGGGTCTCTATTGAATCCAAACCCTAACTATGTTATATGAACGCGAAGCTGCCTCATCTCTAAGGACCATTTTAGTTATATTTATTTTTAAATAGATTTGTTCATTCTTCTGGTAATAAGAGGTGTATTAAATTTTCTGCAATAATAACATCAATTTTCAATGGCTTCAGGTTTTCTTTTGTTTATCTTGTACATCGTTTAACTTCTACATGTATAAGAAGTGAATAAGAATACCACGGCTTGGGTCAGGTGCTGCCTATTCCTCAAAGTGATATCTTTACATGTTAAAAAATATTTTGCAGACTATTTCTACAATTTGATATATATTTTTATTTCTTGACCATACTCTCCATTGATGTTATGGGATTCCAGAAATTGAGGGTTTTTAACCAACCCTGCAATGAGTGCCAAATTCCATATTCTAAATATTTAATTTTTTCATATTCATTATATTGTTATATAAACATGAAATTATATTTCCATATCTCTATATACTAATATAAATCTATGATTACTAGTAGGAATTAACACAGATCCTTTTGATCTAGAAGATTACACAAATTTAATGCTTTAATTTAAAAAGGAAATATTTTAAATGCAGATTGAAGCCTACATGTGAATATGTATTTAGAATGGAAATTTAGATTATTGTAAAATATTTTGGTTACAAATATTACATAATCTATAAATGTAAACTTTCATGAAATAAATTCAAGACTTAATTCAGTATAGTGGGTAATAGGCATGCTTTTACAAGGTATTTTAAGTGGTCATGATTGTTTATACATTGCACAGATAGCCAGCCACAAGGTCAGCAGTCCAAACATACCAGATTCTCTGAGGGAGAAACATCAGGATTTCTGCTCCTATCGAGAATGCCAGACTCAGGAACTGACAGGGCAATTCTACTCTATACTGTTGGTCAATCAGGACTGCCTCAATGGCATCGAGTTTGGTTTTTTGCTGTTGTCTGGTGCAAAATATTCATGTACTTGAAATCACATCACTAAATTTCATGTGGCATTGTTTATGAACCCAAGGATAAAACTTCTAATCCTCACAAAAATGTCATAGATAAAATATTCGTTTTATTTGGACCCAGAAATCCTTGCTGACAGATTTGGATGAAGTGCAATGAAGAGATCAGAATGGTAAGAGAAAATGCTTGTAAGCATCTCTCATAGAAAAGAGATCCACAAGAAATGCATTATATCCTCACATAACCAATGGTATCAAATAGATTCCAAATTAGTCTTCCAAGACTGATCACAGTTCAGTCTTGGAAGACTCCAGAGCAAATTAGTTGCTGAAAAATCCAAGGTATATTAAATTCACATCATCTCCAACATTCTCTTTAAGAATATCAATATCCTACAACTATTCTTAGACAAAAATGGGAGATGTTCTAAGGTGAAATGATGTTATTGTGTAGATGAAAAATAACATCATATTTCCACATTAGCAAAACTATGCGTTTGTTACTAATGAATATAAAATAGCAAATAATAATGACTGCTTTAGAATCTAATCTATGTATGTCAGTAAGGTAAACATTAGGCTGTTAACCAAATTCCACTGAGCTGAACCCAAAGTTCAGTAGTTCATCCAAATCATTCAATCACTCACAGACAGATGGGATAGTGCTCTCATAAAGATTGTAGCATTTAGAGACACATGGGGATGTGATACTCTGTTCTATAGTGTCACCAATTTGGAATCTGTTCGACAGTATGTGTGTATACAATGTATTTCTTGTGGCTCTCTCTTATTTGAGGTTGTGTAAGAGTCTAAAGATTCTTATAACTTCAAAATGATATAGAAATTAATTTTCTCAGCACACCCATCAAGGTTCATTGGCGATTCAAAAGCACAATTTTGCTTTCAAGTTGTTTGAATACTGGTATATAAATATATATTACAATTTTCTCTCTCTCTCTCTCTCTCTCTCTCTCTCTCTCTCTCTCCTTCTCTCCCAAATTCTCTCCTTCCTCATTCCCTGTCCACTCCATCCCTTCTTTTGTCAGAAGAGTTTCCTGGAGAAAATGGATGGACATAATCTGACAGGGTTGACAGAGTTCATTCTATTTGGACTTACAAAGCGCCCTGAAATTCAGCTCCTCCTTCTTGCGGTCTTCCTACTTATCTACATGGTCACAGTGTTGGGAAACCTAGGCCTGATGATCTTGACCAAGATGGACTCACACCTCCACACACCTATGTATTTTTTTATCAGACATCTGGCATTCATTGATCTTGGTAACTCTACTGTCATTTGCCCAAAGATGTTGATAAATTTTGTTGTGGATAAAAATACTATTTCCTATTATGAATGTGCCACACAGCTGGCTTTTTTTCTTTTGTTCATTATCAGTGAATTTTTCATCTTGTCAGCCATGGCCTATGACCGCTATGTGGCTATCTGTAATCCTCTTCTCTACAATGTTATTATGACCCCGAGGCTTTGCCATATGTTTGTGGGCATTCCATATCTCTACAGTACCTTTCAGTCTCTGCTCTTCACTATCAAGATTTTTACCTTGAACTTCTGTGGCTCCAATGTCATCAGTCATTTCTACTGTGATGATGTTCCCTTGATACCTATGCTCTGCTCAAATGCACAAGAGATACAATTGCTGATCATCATGTTTTCAACAATTAACTTGATATCCTCCCTCCTAGTCATTCTTGTGTCCTACCTGCTGATTCTAATAGCTATATTTCGAATGAATTCTGCTCAGGGCAGGAAAAAAGCTTTCTCCACATGTGGGTCTCATCTGACAGTGGTGGTTGTGTTCTATGGATCACTACTATTCATGTATTTGCAGCCAAAGTCTGCTCATTCTTTTGAAACTGACAAATTTGCCTCTGTGTTTTATACTTTAATCATCCCTATGCTTAATCCCTTGATCTACAGTTTGAGGAACAAAGAGGTTAAAAATGCCTTCTACAGAGCCTTTAAGAATCTACGTAAGCTTTGTATTTAGTATTCAGTACTATTTGGAGGCCAATTTCCCACATGATGTTGCCCAAACATAGGACTGCACTCAGAGTTTAACTGACACAATGAATATATGGATCCATACAGAAAAGTAATTATAACCAGAGACAGATGTGTCCATTTTATTAATTCAACTACTTTCTTATAATATATATATGAAATTAAATGTCATTTTTTTCATGATGTTCCTTATTTCCTACTTATTGCATCCCTTTTTGATTACATAGAATCTCACAATTCCTAAGTCAAAAATCTATTCATCATCTCATTGGTAAATTTTGCTTTAATTGAGTTTTTATGGGTTTCATTATCCTTTAAGACAGAAATCTGTTCAATATAGTTTCCATGTCTTTTCTGACATAAAAATAATAATTGAGCCAGTATCATCAGTGTTTCTGATGCTTTCAAGGATACTTTTTAGTCTTACATAATTTTTACTGTAATAATCATTTATTGATTTTGCGTTACAAAGCTGTGAATTGTGTCAGGTAATTTTGATATGTTAGCATTTAATTTTATCCTGTTACTTCTTGCATAATTAGCCCTGGTGCTAATTCTCCTTCCTTTATTCTACAAGCACAGTTAGTAACTAAGAATGAGAAATTTCACAATAAATAGGCAACAAAGACAGAGTAGAGAAAGGAGGTAGGGAAAGTATTTCATAGCTATCTGAGGGGCAGCAGCATTCACTAATGGTGAAAATAAAAGGAGATGACAATATTTTAAAATATGTCAACCTCAAGAGACAATATTGACATCTCTTATATATGTTCAATGTATTGGAGAATACCATAGATAGGTAAATGGAAGAACACCACATCAATGGCATTAATATGGAGTGAAATAATTCTACTTGCCAATACCTACATATATCATTAAAGCTTAAAAGTGGATGGATATTCCTGTCCCTTTGTAGAGGGCATATAATGACCTATATTCTACTTACTGAAAAATTATCCTATAGGTAAATAAATAATTTATGCCACTAATTCATTTTTATTTCATAAAAAACTTTAAAGATATCATAAAAATTAAAACACTTCTTCCTTTAAAACAAGTAAATAAAAATTTCAGTCTCATGCTGTCTTCATCTTTATTATCAGTGCTAGATTTCACAAAATTAAATTGTTTGTGCTGCCTGGTTTTCCTTGGCATCAACAGAATTCTAAAAATAAATGAATAAATAGGTCTTAACAGTTCACCCAGATGGTAAAGCAAAGAAGAATGTAAAAGACATGACCGCTATTCTCTTAACCTTTTTTCAAGCCCCAGCTCATTTTTCCCAGACTCCATGGAATGCAGCTCATCTTGAGCAGTGTATAATTTAATATATATTATCAAAGTACACATTCTTAATCTAATGATATGTGATGGAGCTGAAAAATATATGTAACTCCCACCCCAAACAATCATGGAGACATAATCAGAACTGCAGATTATGAAACAATCAGAACATTTCAAGAAATCACTACAGTTTATGTGAGAAAAGTCCCAATAGTAATAAGCGTTAACAGGACATTGCTCATGGAGTCCTACACCCTTTAAATCAGGATGTCTCAATGGAAGTAGATTTATTTTTTATGGTAATCACAGATGTATGAACAAGTTTACATAGATATGATATTGTTATATACTGAGTACAATGGTGTAGCTCATAAATTTTATATGCATCATTCAAGCCTGAAACGAATTAACAAGAATGAAATTAGGAGCTTTTAAAAATGCATTTTACACAGTGCAGACAGTGTGCTTGATCTGCCTAGTGCACAGCAGGGTGAAAAGAAAATGGAGTGTGACAGAGCAGTCAGGGGAGAAAAGTAACCAAGTCCCCAAGGAATCCTGGAAATGGACTCAGGGGACAAGGCTGGATGCCTCATCAGCCATCATCAGAAAACATTCAAAAGGGTCAGATGACAGGCCTGGATCTATATTGGCTTATGGATTTTTTTCCACATTTTGCTTCATTTGTTCATTTATTTTATTCTATTTTTCCCTCTTTCTAGCCATAAAAGATAGGAAAAACAGTCATGAGGAGCAAAACCCAATACTAGGAGTTCCCGTGGGTATAGGAGTGTGGGGGCAGGGAGGGGGAAGGGTGAGGAGCCAACAAACTCAGAGACGAGGGAACAACAAGCAATCTTAAATTGATGTTGACTGGGGCACATAATGGCTGGTGGGGTTTGATCAAGAACAATGTGTACAAATTGAAATACTGGGAGTTGAATGGAGGGTGAGCATGGTAGGAGGATGGTGAAATTAAAGGAAAGAAACATGAGACAAATGACATTTATAGAGGTATAGTTATAGACATGCACATATGCAGATATATTAATTTATGATGAAAGGGATAGAGGTCAAAGTGCACATATTTATATATTAAGAAATATGATAGTAGACAGACATTGAGCTTCAACTGAAGTCCTCCCTTTACACAAGAACACTTTATTCTGATAACCTGGCATTCTTTGATAATGACCTTTGAAACATGATCTCTGAAGACAATATAGGTGCATGAGCAAAGTTGTGAAGAAAACTAGTGGTGTCTACTTATTAGAAGGTACAACATCTAGGGTCTTAAAGACTTGAAATTAAACAAGAAGACATCTAGCAGAGAACAACAAAGCCCACATGGAAGAATTCCACAGCCTGTGTGATTACAAGTTGTCAATGGGATCAGATCTCAGGCATAAAAAACCCTCAAAACAAACAAGCATGGTCATGTGAATAAGAGCGAGCCAAAGCCCAAATGTAGACAAATAGATACCACTCACAGAAGTGCCACAAGGATGGGACATATGCCTCAAAATATCCCTGAGGAAATATACAGAATTCTTCTAGTTTTTTTGTTTGTTTGTTTGTTTGTTTTTGTGGCATCACTGCCCTGGTGAGAGTAGCAAGCCCAACCTTGCTTCTAGAGAGCTGCTGCTGGATTTGTCAACCCTGTGAGCCGCAGCCCCGCAAACTACCTCTAAGCCACCAGGGCTCAACCTAGGTCCTTTATGCTTCCTCCACCCCACTATCATGACCGCAGTTCTATCTTACAAATATGGCTGACCTGGAGAACACACGTTGGTAGAGATAACAACTCTCAACACATGGAATTCAGGACAGACAATCCCCTCAAGAGCAGTAGTGAGAGTAGCGATACCATGAGGGTAGGGGGAGGGTTTGGGAGGGGAAGGAGGAATAAGGGGGAAACCTAACACAAGATTGGATATGTAGCAACCCCCTCCTGAAGGGAATGGATAACAGGAATGTGGGAGAATAAAGACAATGGACAGTGTAAGAAGCAAAATAATAATAATCCTATGTATCATTTCTGGGACTCGTCTATGTACAGTTTCTGTGACTCCAAATTTTTATGGGAGTAGTCAGCCTCATCTTCCTTACAGAGAGCCATAAATGGATATGAAATGCCAAACTTGTAATTAGAGGCCTAGCAATTATATCTAAAAGCATCAGATGTTATATGTTTTAAGGTGTGAGCCAAACCATTCCAATTCAAAATGATCCTGAATGCAACACAAAGAAACATCACCTGATCCTTTCTCATCCTCACAATTTTTCTTATGTTTAAACCCATTGTTGAAGCCATTGTCAATCCTTCTCAATGATGGTCTTTCTCTTTTTTGCTGCCCAGCTACTTTGTTATGCATAGTATCCTCCTCCAGAAACTGATCTCTCCTGACAGTGGAAAGACTCGAGAAATTGCATTTGATTGGTGAATAGTTTTTAGCCTAAAATAATATATCAATTTAAATAATTATTAAAATATAATTCATAAAGAACATTCTAAAAACATAGAAAGGACAAATTACCAACTTCATCAGAAGAGCTAAAAGACCCAGGGTAAGCAAATAACTTAAAATTGAGAACAAGTTGGAGGCCTCACACTCTCTGACCTAAAAAACACTACATAGGCATAGTAATCAAAATAGGCTGTTAGGCTGAGCCCCGGTGGCGTAAGTGGTTGAGTGCGGGACTGCGGCCAGCGGGCTTGGTGGTTCAAATCTAGCGGGGGCTCTCAGGAGCAGTGCTGTGTAGCTCCCACGACCACCAGAGGGCAGTGATGCCCCCCCTCCAAAATAAAAATAAAGTTAAAAAAAGAACCCCGGTAGAGGGAGAACTACTGATTAGAAGGCCACCACTTCCTCCCATTTTAAAAAAAACAGGCTGTTACTGGTACATAGGCCAATGAAATAGAATAGAAACCCAGGATTACACGCATCCTCTTACAGGCAACTGATCTTCAACAGAAGACCCAAAACTATCAAATGATAAAGGCAACCTCTTCAACAAATTGTGCTGAATAAATGCAGAAGAATGAAAAAAAATGCCCACATATCTCTTCATGCACAAAAATGTACTGCAGATGGATTGTAAACTCCATAACTAAAAATTATCATCAATAGAAAAATTGCCACAAGCTTAAGAGCACTATTGCCGGGCATAAATAGATTACCAAGCATCATAAAAGAAGCACAGGCAGTATAAGACAAAATTGATGACTGGGGCATGTTAATAATAAATCATTTATGCACATAAAAAAATCTTTGACAACAGAGCAAAATGAGAACCTATAAATTTAGATTTTTTAACCAAAGACACAGCGAGCGAGAGTTTAATTACCAAAATTTACAGAACTCTGCAATGGCTCATTAAGAGATTAACAAATGACCCAATTGAGAAGTGGACAAGAGACGTAAACAGACAGTTCACTACAAACAAGGTACAAGGGGTTAACAAATATGTGACAAATTCTCATGATCAGTATCATCTGGGAGATACATATTAAAATTATAATGAGATACCACCTGACATCCTCAATGACAGTCCGATTCACGAAAACAACCCCAGAAAACAGCAAATGCTAGAAGCAGAGAACTAATAGAAAGGTCTGGGGGTCAGTCTCAATCCAAGCTAAGATGACCCCCTTCCAAAGATTGACTTACAGAGAACAGCACTAAAGATACAGCCCAGGGAACATGGCGGGTTTGCCCAGACTACAGAAGAACAGCACTGCTGGGACAGCACTTGAGACACAGCAATACTTGTGCCCAGTCTGGCACACACCTCTACACACACACACACCAGGGCATAAAAAGTGTGTGCAACAGAGCAAGGGGAGCAAAGACATGAAGTCCCCAAGGAATCATGAAAATAGTCTTCAGACTCAGAGGGCAGAGGGCATGGTTCCTCATCAGACTCGAACAGTAAACATACATCAGGTTCAGCAGACAGGTCTCAAACTATTTATAGGGCCTTTTAAATTTCTTCTTAATTTTTCAATGGCCCCGGTTCTATAAACAATCCTGAGGAGAAAACAATAGGAATTATGGTTCTGGATGGGGGAGTGGTTGGCATTGGAGAGAGGGAGATGGGGAAAAGGGGGAGCCACTAATGTAGGGCCAAGGGAACAAGAGATCAAAAACTGATGACTGGAAGAGTGTCGAAGCCCAGTGGGGTTTGATCAAGTACAATGTAGTCTACAGACATTATGGAGAGCCAAATGAAGATCGAACATGATAATGGGACATGAGGTAAGTAAAAGTAAATAGAGGAAAGAAATAGGAGGCAAAATACATTTATAGAGTATAAATATATGCATTCATATGTAATGAGAGGGATGTAGGTCTATCTGTATATATTTATGCTAAGTTTCAAAGCAGCAGACAAACATTGGACCTCAACTCAAATCCTTCCTCAATGCAAGAACCCATTGTTCTAATAACCTGAAATTGTGTGATGCTCACCTTCCGGACATGATTCCTGAAGACAAAATAGGGGCACAGCAAATTTGGTGAAGAAAGCTGGAATCTTAAAGGCTTGAAGTTAAAAAGGTAACCATCTAGTAAGGAAGCAACAAAGTCCGCATGGAAGAAGCACAGCAGCTGTGTGATCACATGTTATCAATGGGATCAGGTATCCCAAACAAGACCCAAAATAAACAATCACATTGACGTGAACATAGGGGATTAGATCGGAGACATAAAGTCCATCTGTAAGTAGTTGGATATTCCCTCACAGAATCATTACAAGGAAGGGATGAGAGAGTCAAGGTATAGTATAGCACTGGTGAAATATATAGCATTCCTGGAGTTCCCCCCCCGCCCCCGCCACTATCACAACCCCAGTTCTATTTTGCAAGTCCAGCTAGACTGGAGTATATAACTAGTACTCATAAGAACTCTGGGCACATGGAGTCTAGGACAGATAAACACTCTGCAACAATATTGGGAGCAGAGATACCATGAGGGGAGGGGAATGCTTGCAGAATAAGGGAAAAGAAAGGAGAACCAAATGCAAGCATCAGTCTATAACCCCCCCTCCCAGGAGATAAACAACAAAAACGTGGATGAAGGAAGACAGTGTATCTTGTAAGATATTAAAATAATAATTATTATTTATAATTTATCAAGAGTTCATGGTCTTAGGAGACTATGGGGGTATGAAGAGCTGATATCAAGGGCTCGAATAGAAAAAAATGTTTTGAAAATGATGATGGAGGGGAAGGGAAAGCAGGGGAAGGGGAAAGGATAGGAAGCTGATATTAAGGGCTCAAGTGGAAAAGAAGATATTTGGAGAATGATAACAGCAGCAGAAATGCGAAGGTGCTTGGCACAGTATATGTTTTTATGTATTGTGAAAAATGATGCATGTGTCCCCAATAAAATGATTTTAATTAAAAAATGGTGATAGAAACATATCTATAAATGTACATGACACAACTGAAGTATTGATTCTTATAAGAGCTATAAGAGCCCACAATGCAAAGATTTATATATATATATGCACATATCTTAAAAAATTGAAAATGATGATGGAACATGTGTACAAAAGTTCATAATAAAACTAATATATGGATTATGTAAGAGCTGTAAGAGGTCCCGATAAAGTGATTTAAAAAAAAATTACTCATGTGAGAAGTAAATGATGGTGACCCCAAGACTGTGGAATTGGTGGTAGTTGGAACTTTGCTATCATTTTGGCTTAGCAAATGTCCAATGAAAGATGACCCAATTTTCCTCTAGTTCCTGGATGCTCTCCCACCCCACTATCATGGTCCCAATTCTATGTTACAAATATGGCTAGACCAGAGGATGTACACTGGTACAGATAGGAACTGGAAACAAAGAATCCAGCACAGATGAAACCCTCAGGACCAGTGGTGACAGTGGAGATACTGTGAGGGTGGAGGGAAGGTGGGGTAGAAAGAGAGAACTGATTATAGGGATCTACATATAACACCCTCCCCTAGGGGGATGGGCAACAGAAAATTAGGTTAGCAAAGATGTCAGACAGTGAAATACATGACAAAATAATAATTTATAAATTATCTAGAGTTCATGAGGGAAGGAGGAGTGGGAAGAGAGGAAGCAAAAGGAGGAGTTGATATCAAGGGCTCAAGTAGAAAGCAAATATTTTGAGAATGATGATAGCAACAAATGTACAAATGTGCTTGACACAATGAATGTATATATGGATTTTGATAAGGGTTGTATGAGTCCCAAGTAAAATGTTTTTAGAAAGAAAGAAAGGAAGGAAGGAAAGAAGGAAGGAAGAAAGAAAGAAAGAAAGAAAGAAAGAAAGAAAGAAAGAAAGAAAGAAAGAAAGAAAGAAAGAAACACTGTCTGGAAATAAAGGCATGTTTTCAAACAAGTACCCATATAAGTGAGGTGGCAAGTAAACCCTCCTGGATTAAGAACAAGGACATCTGTGATCCAAGGATTATAAATTATATACTCTCAACATGAAGGAGAGAATTCTATCAGGGCTTAAATTGTGAGATTCTGATGTGTAAAAGACTGTAGATGACAAAGGACACCCAAAATACATTTTCAGAAATCTACACAGGGAATAAAGAGATATTTCAAAGGTTTAAACCTATTTGGCAATTTGTGGATGATTTTAAACACCCACTATCCTCTAATAGCCTTCAACACATTTAGAGCTCACAGGTTAAACTCATACCTTTCACTCCATCATATCTGGATTCTATTTGTCTTCTCTGAACCACACAGGCCTATGTGCTTTTTCCATGTGGATTTAATTGAACCTCAGTTAGATCGCTGCTTAATTGAATAGAAGACTTCATCCCTCCAGACACTATTATTTTTGATAGCAAGACACCATCTGCATTCTCCACAGTAGAAAATTGAGGCCTACCTTTTCCTATAAAGATTTACACCCTTGAAAGTCCTATAGAGTGTCACTATGAGTCAGAAACAATTCAAAGCAGTTAGTGCTTTTATGTATTCCATTAAAAATCACACTTAACAGAGCCCTTCACTTTACAGGCAAGTTTATTCAATTGAGTCATGACCATAATTTTTAAATGTCAAAACATAAGCATAAGAGAATAGCTTTATGACTTGGTACAGGGAAAAGGTCATATATATATATATATATATATATATATACACAACTGCTCTATTTAAGAAAGAACTATAAAACTTTGGACAAAAAAATAAATTTTTACCTTTCAAAAATACCAGGTAGAAAATGAAATAGGACAGAATGTAAGAAAGCAATTGAAATATCACATATTCAAGAAAAAGGCTGGCACCCAGAAGTTATAAGGAATATTTACAACTCAGAAATAAGCAGACAAATGATCATTCATCAATAGTAGAATATTTAAATAGATATCCCTTCCACGTCAAGAGAGAAAATAATCTAATCTGATATATAACAGCAAAAACCACTAGGAAAATACAAAGTAAAAGGGAACCTATATATACTGAAAAAAAAACAACCAAGCAGGAAGAAAAGTACTTTAATGAACACATTGACAATAGTAGCCACCTGTAAGTACTTGAAGGCACTGAAAGTTTCAGTAAAGCAGGGGAGAAAATTTTTTAAAACATCTGACATATTCCCAAAGGATTAATATAGACATGCACATTGTCCTAATGGTTCGGCTTCTATGTAATTAGAGAATTATGCAAAGATTCATAGAATGCATAATTACAATTTCCAAAACTTGAGTCAAGTATCAATTAAATGGCAAATGAAAAAATAAAATGTTTTCCCTGAACATTTGAAATCCCTCATAACTTTACATGAATAAAAGTAGACAGAAAACAAGCTACTACATATTTATGAAATATCCATTACATTAATCATATACAGTCTATATTAACTCCCTTATAATTTACTCACATCACTCAGTCACTCAGTCACTCACTCCCAGATCAGCAGTTAGAAACCATCAGATGTTCAGCAGGAGAAAGACAAGGCTGTCTACTCCTTTTCAGAGTTCTCCTTCCAGAAGTCACAGGCACATTTGTACTCATTCTTGCAGGATTGCTATGAACCAGAACAGACTTAATGACAGTGAGTATGAGTCCTGATTTACTCACATCGTCTACAATTACTTTAGTTTAAAGGAATCATTTGGGTGTGAGAGAAGTCTCATTAAGGCAGCTTTTACATCCTTATTCCTCAAACTGTAGATGAGAGGATTCAGCATGGGAATCACAAGTGTATAAAACACTGATGCCATTTTATCAGAGCCTAGCGAGAGGTCAGTTTTGGGCTGCAAATACATGTACAGCAGTGTCCCATAGAACACTGTGACTGCCATCAAATGGGAAGCACAGGTGGAAAAAGCTTTCTTCCTTCCTTCTGCTGATCGCATCCTGAGAATGGACAAGATGATATTCGAATAAGACACTAACACAATAATGATGGAGAGAACCAAATTTGTAGCAGCAGAAATAAAGATGATTGTTTCAATTAAATGAGTGTCAGAACAGGACAAGGCTAACAGGGGAACAGAGTCACAGTAAAAATGGTTGATAACATTGGAAGAGCAATAAGACAGAGAGAAGACACAAGATGAAACCACAATAGTTGTACAGAGGCTATAGACATATACAAAGGATACCAAGATAATGCAGATCTGCCGAGACACCACCACCATATAGAGCAGGGGGTTGCAGATGGCCACGTAGCGGTCATAGGCCATCACGGCCAGCATGCAGACCTCAGCCACAATGAAAAACAAGAACCCACCCATCTGAGTGGCACATTCGTAATAAAAGGTGGTTTTCTTCTTTACTAAGAAATTGGTCAGCATTTTAGGGGCAATGACGGTAGAATTGCCAAAATTGATAATAGCTAAATGTCGAAGGAAAAAGTACATGGGGGTTTGGAGTCGAGAGTCCACGGAGGTGAGAGTGATGATACCCAGGTTGCCCGCCACGGTCAGCCCATAGATCACCAAGAAGACAAAGAAAAGGGGGACCTGGAGCTCTGGACGGTCTGAGACTCCCATGAGAACGAACTCAGTCACCCAGGTGAGATTTTGAGGAGCCATGGGGAAGCTTGAAAATCCATCTGTTTGGAGAATAAAAGGGAAAGCAGTTACAAACTCTCATGAACTATGTACACCGGCTTGGAAAGGGGTAGTGGGAATAGTCAAACATAATGTGAAAAGACATTGCTGTAAGAGTACTTGGTGAAAAAGAATGAGTAAGAATAAGTGAATTGGTGATTCAGAGTGTTGGTTGGGTTCAAAATAGAAGAAGTGAAGACGGTAAATATGACAGGATTAAAAACAGTAGCATATCCTTAACATTACTCATACCATTCATTATATGAGAGATATGTTCAGGAATGAGAGATGGACGTGGATTAAGAAAGAGGCTTGTGTTTAGAATTTTTGTGACTGGGTGACCACCAAGATGCAGTATGAATATGAACATGAAACTGATTAACAATGATATTTAAATAATCATTTGTGAAAGCTGAAACAGTAGCTTGTAGAACAGTTGTGTAGATGTTGTCATTAGAGGCTGGCGCATTTGTTCTGACTCATAACTATTCTATGTATCAGAATGAAAACACTGCGGGATTTGGCGCTAAGTCCCAATTGTCCCCTTGTTTAAGCTGATTGCTGGAGTCCCAGTAAAATAGTTGTTAAGTGTTGGACTGCTAACTACAAGGTTAGCCGTTTAAAACTGCCAGCTGCTCTCTCCAAAGGAGAAAAATTGGGCTTTAGTTAGAGCCCAATTAGTTAGTTGAGTTAGCTTCTGTAAAACACACCAGGCTGGGGCAGTTCCACCCTGTCCTGGAGGCTTGTTCTGAGTCAGAATCCACTCAACAAACTCAGATCCCCAAAGTCTATTTTGACACATAAAGACCTAGTAGGACAGGATAGAATGATCCTTGTTCTTGGGGATCATTAACTGGAGTGCAAAGCTTTATCTTTCTAGGGAATGACTGCTTGTTTGTGTACCTTGAATATAGCAGACCAGCACATGACCCCTGTGCCAATCAGGCTTCTCTACAGACTAAACATTTGAGAAATGTCAATATAGGTGATTGACTTAGTTACCTAGTTAATGCTACAGCTTTAAAATTAGCGCAAGT